>JBBBDQ010000428.1:11260000-11432651 GCA_037127315.1 Ascarosepion bandense
TTTACACCTAATGAACAATATGTACGGAATTTAATTTGCAACGAGTATTTGCAAGTAATACAAGTGTAATCATTTCAGAATTTTTCAATGCACTTCAGAAATAAAAATTAGAAACGCCAGTGTCTCAGTGTATTTTTAGAGATGAAATAATGTCACCTATCATTCTTAATAAATTACCTTGGATTTCTTTTAACATGAAGTATATTTTTTAGGATTCCTAAACTGAACAATTCTAACAAAACTATCGATATTTTTAGTTCTGCATATGAAAAGTTTTGCTTAATTACGTTTTTGAGAATGCGAAATGCCTCGGCTAAAACAAGTTTATTTTACTTTATACACCCCCTACATATATATATACATATGTATATATTACTACATTTTCTCTCTCTTTTTCTGGTCTATATATATTTATGAATATCATAGCAATCTGTATGACATGACTAGTAATTTTCTTCATATATCCGGTCATAGGCTATACAAGTATTTGTAGAATCGAAAACTTTTGTTTATCATACATCGCCCAACTGAAAAAAAAAACAATTTCAGATAATAGATTGTACCATGTTTTCCTAATCGATATAATTTACCTTCGTATGCCTGATTAAATAAGACTGGTTCTTCTCTTATCTATCACCCGAGGGATACATTCATAATTAAGAGTACTGGGCTTTGGATATACAAAATAAAAATCTATAATGATCGATTCACATTTAGAACGTCAGATTTATGCCGAAGTAGTTTCATGTATATATGCATGCTTATATTTTCAAATTTTAACCTCATGAATGAAGGTTAAATTCAACATTGTGTCAGGGAACGCATGAAGTAAATATATTCATAAAAAATACACAGCATAGTTACATGAAGAAGGTGGGAAAATGACCAAAGACGAAATATCGAAACTAAAGATATTGTTAATTTTACAATGAATTTTCATATGAATCTTGAGATATGCAGCAGTAGCATCAGACCAAATCTGTCAGCAATATTCAAAGTAGGGGCGATGAGTAGACTTATAAACGGGTGAGATACATTCAAAAGAAACAAATATATTGCTTTCAGGCCAGAAGTATTAATTAAAATATGATATATTTATCATTCTGTCAAGGAATTGTCTACTCAAATGTACATGTTTTTTTTTAAAATTAAGTACTTATCTTTTGGCAGCAACACAATATTTCTGAGGGTTATTTCCTATGTTCATCTTTCTTTTCTTTAATTCTGATTCTTTTCGTCATCTCGTGTCTCTATCAAATACGCTAATCTAATTACTTAGAATATAGACAAAATCTAATTTATCACGCACTGACACGTTTTAAAAAAGGGAATAAATATTTTTATGGCATCGTATGTTAGCGACGCCATTATACAATGGCTTATATGCAAGGGGAGACAGATTGAATTTTAGTTTGAAAATTAATTTGTTCGGGTCATTATGAGACAGATGTGTCCAATGTTCAAAATATTAAATGTTCAAAAGCGTTTAAAATTTCCTTCACATATGACGGAAAATACTGTGATTAATCTGGGTGTTTTATATTGTAGAACAAGTTCAATGATACAGTATTATTTATTGGCATCTGTCTATACGTTCTGTTTGCAATGAGCTGATTAAGTGCTACAAACGGTGACATATTCAACAGTTAATTTTGCTGAAATAATATTATCATTTAATATTTTTTTAAATTCGTATATATATATATATATATATATATATATATATATATATATATATATATAAAATAAACTTATGTAACAGAAAATCTTTATGTTGTCCAGGAACTAGTAATATTTAAAATGTAGAGCTAGTTAATGTTAAAATATTATAATCACATAATTTTCCTGACCATGGATTCTGCCAATGAAGTTTGCCGCGGGCAGTGAAAGACATATAATATCTTATGTCTGTCACACTGCCTTTTGTTCATCTGTGCTTTTGGTCGTTACTGTTATGGTGATGTGATCATAATTTATGCCTAATCGCGTCAGATTTCTTCATAGTGCGACAATGTAAACATAACTGCTCCGTTAGCAGTATCAACTAACGAGGAAAAAACAATTCTATCGCACCAACTACATATATGCATGAACAGAAGAGAGTAGAAAGGTGTGTTATGGCCAAAAGAAAAGGTTCTTTTGACGTAACTTATATATATACATATATATATACATATATATATATAGTCGGCAATCATTCTACCGCAGAAAGTATAATCTTATCGTCTGGCCCAGCATGTATTCCGCATGGCAAATAACTGAGTGACTGATATATATATATATATATATATATATATATATATATATAATGAAAAACAGATAAACAGCTCAGATATACACGTTAATAATTGGAATTGTTAATGCATTTTTAGACTCACTTTAGGGTCTGCGAACATTTCATTTCTAATATCTACTCCACGGAGAGTGAGTGTGATAGATGTTTCATGGTGAGAATATGCTGACTATGAAAAAGCATTCACGTAAAACAACAAAATAAAAAAACTATGCTTTTTCATGACTAACAGGACAGCCGAAAGAGCTGACGTATATAGAAGAATTGAACAATATTCTACACACTTTCTTCTAAGATAAGAAAATACTCATACGAACATAAGAACAATTAAATAAGATGCTCTATGGCAGTACCTTGATAGTTAACCTCAAAGAAACATGTAGAAAAGATTGATTGCAATCCACACACACACACACACACACACACACACACACACACACACACACACACACACATATATATATATATATATATACTTCTTCTATACCAACGCTGCATGCTGATATATATATATATATATATATATATATATATATATATATATATATATATCAGCATGCAGCGTTGGTATAGAAGAAGTATATAACTCTCTAAGAAATATTTAAATATATATGTATATAAATAAATATAGAGTGAATATAAGAAAAATTAAGGCAGACACGTTATTTTATGGTAAATATAATGTTTATATATGTTTTTATATATATATAATGTATATATATATATTTATTATATATATAATGTTTATCAACAAGCTTGTTATTTTTCAGCGTTTTTTATTAATAAAATGTACTCTGGCAAGTAGTTATATTATTGTAAAGTGATCGATATAGGGTAGTTGATAGAGCGTTGTTAGGTACAATGCGTTTGTGTTCTTAATAGACCAAATTCATGCTGACATGGAAGTTTCGTGAGGACACTGTTATAATGTTCGCACTCAACATGGTGTTTTGCCGAGTGAGAACATCATAATGGTGTCCTCACTATACTTCGAAGTCGGCATGAATCTGCTCTATTAAACACTATGTACATATATATATAATCTCTGTTGTTAAGGGGTTGAAGAGTGCATGCCTTAAATGATATGTTGAAAATGGCCATATATATATATATTCAATGGATGATTTTTGCCGAAATTAAGCAAAACTAACATGTCAAGAAAAAAAATGACATCTCATTTAAACAGAAACATTTACTGCAATTGGATAAAATTTCTTGAAATAGTAAAGTGTTAATTCATTCAATAAAATCGCAAATGGTTTAAACCAATGTCTCAAGATGGCTTCGAAATCTCTAGCAAATCTTCTGGACTGTCTCCCTGTTTAAGTTTGTTTATAATAGCTTAATCCTCGATTTCACTACCTCTCTGGCGTTGTAGGGAATTTGATCTTTTGTCTCTCAACTGCGCTCCACACATTATAAAGTCGTTTGAAATCTAGGAATATAGGTAGCCAGGTGTATGGGGTAAAGTGTCCATGGAAACCGTCTGACAGTCATTTGTTTTCTTTTGCTGCATGAGTGGCATTGTGAAAATTTCTGTTGACAGACATAGGGTTTTCCAACAGGCACTCATTTGACCCATGGCAGCACTATGTTCCCAAAGCACGATGTATGTCTTTGTGTTGAGTTTGAGATCATGTGGGAGGATTCTTGACATAACCTCACTTGTAATCACTGTTAACACTGTAATGTTGACTGAATATATCATCTAACTCTTTACGAATCCTCTGCAATGTCCTCAGTTTGATAACCATATTGTCAAAAATGATAATTCCCCTGCAAGTGTTAAAGCACAAAGAACCGATATTATTTTCGAATTTACTTGTGCTTTAAAGAACTGTGTTCTTGATCATGCCTGTTTCTTAAATAATTATAATAAATATACTAATACATGGAACGTTCACGCTATATCGCTTTGACAATATGTTTATTAGGTCTCAATTAAATACACATACAAACCCACCAAAATCTTTACATAAGATACACGTCGATAATCCAAATATCATTACATCATTCAAATGTTAGAAAGTTAACATATTGAAAGCATTATTATAATCTCACTCTCTCTCTCTCTCAATCTCTCTCTCTCTCTCTCTCTATAGTGACGTAAATACATAAATAATATATATATATTTATTTACGTCATTATATATATTCATCTGTCTCAATGTGCCAATTGATTTTATTTTTCTGTCATTTACTTTGCCCAGTAGCGATGGCTGCTGGTGGTGCCAGGGGTGGCAGTCCCGCTTTAAACCACCGAAACTGTGTATTCACCCTTGGTTAGCGGCTGATGAAGGCAAAGTAAATGCACATGTGGTCATTGGTCACATGTTGTATGTAAGAAATATATATATATATATATATATATATATATATATATATTGTAAGGTAATGGATTTGTATTTATCAAACCGACAGATTTTTACAACTTTCAAAATATTTTCTTGGATACTCCTATAAAATGGACGCTCTATTTATCTATTAGATGGAATGTGGTAAAAGCAACATCAACATGAGATCTATTTGTTGTATATCGACAAACAACAAACACGCATATATATAAAAATATGAAGTTATATTTTTATTAATGACGATGGACCGTGTAGAATAGGGAACAGAGAATTGAGAGAGCGCGCTTCTAATGGGTTGACGGGAGTGTAGTCTTATCTGTTGTGTCTCTCTTCACCGGCCGATCTCTGTTGCTCCTCTACTACTCTGGCGAATCCGTGTGACGAGGTCTTTTTATAATCTTCCAGAACCGGGACTTTTTCTTCCGGTTTTGCCTCGCCCACGCACGCCCACGTAATTCTCAGAGACACCTGTTCTGTTTGCCTCTGTAGTTATTTCCGCTGTTGCCGGAAATAAGTTCAACGACATCCGTTCCTTTCAACGACCGGAAACACCCTCGCTTGCATCAGCCTTCCTCGGGTGTGGCCAGATTGTTATATTACATATTGCTGTTTTGGCGATATCCTTCCAATGGTGACAGAACTCTTTCACGCATGTAACCATCACAGACATGTACATATGTAAATAATTTATAATAGCTGCATTTCAATGTCCTGATTCCTTGCAGTTATTCTTGCATGCATTCAAGTGTATTTCCCTCCTTTTTAAATATTATCATAAAAAACAATCGTTATTTTACTTAGCATTAATTGTAATGGTAGCCAGTCGTCTACATTTGCACATTTCCTTTTTCCACTGATTTTAGTCCAACTAGGAGGAGTATCGCAACGCACTGTTCAACATATTTACTGAGGGATCCAGAATCGTTGAGATGTGATAGGAAACTCTACTACTAGCAGAGTTATTATTTTACAATATTCAATATTTCCTAATTCCGTTTAAATTCATCAGTGTGTTATACTGGATAAATTCTTATGGCAAAGATCAAAAGCGCTTGGGAAGTATTTTAATATGTTTTTTTTTTAATCATATATAGCATACCGATAAATATGTAATAATCTTCTTTAGTAGACTTCTTATGAGTGATATTAAAAAAATACCCCATTTGCAAACCGTATCTTACAATAATATAATTGTTGCGAAAAATCTTTCGTGTAACTTAATCAGAGTTATCCACAAATAAAACTCTTTAATATGCATAAAATTCTTGACAAATTGTAAAGTTATAAAAAATATGAAAATAATAATAAATGAACAAATAATTTTAGGCTATGTTATCCACCCCCTCCGGCTAAGTAGTGGAGGTGCCTATAAGATACCGCACACCGGAAAGCACACACACACACGCACATACAAAATAAAGTAGAATAAATTACAATAACTACGCACACATAGACACGCACACATGACACAGTCACGGACATGCACACACCATCAGATAAATCAGCTAGATAAAACAACAGTAATGAGTTTGAGCCTCTTCAGCTCGATCAAAGAGTCAAGGGAACGGTCAGATCACACTAAGATAAACCACACACACAAGCAGACTGATATCATCAGACCAAAATGGCCCCAACTAGAATACACACACATACACACACATACAGCAGTAGACAGCCAGCCAGGAATAGCCATTTATTGAAAGGCCGTGAAGAGACTCGAACAGACAAAAGCTTCTCTGCCATTCTGAAGATGAGATTTTGATATCGAAATATTAATGTTTAATAAATAGGTAATAACCAAACACTTCTTTACCTATCTTTATTTTATTAAACGCATTTTGACAGCCTTCAAAACATAATTCATATAACTTGACAAATATTTGTAATAACAGCAAATAAGTTACCAGACAAATTATATCATCTAAGTATTACCATTCAAAACAAATGATAATTTTAATGTGTCATCTTTTTAATATCTACCACTCGACGTAGAGTTTCATCTATCGAATCTTCTCTAGTCAGGGCATCTTTTTCTATAAAATGATACTATTTTAACATCTAATTTTTCATTGCCGTGCCATGAAATACATTTAACGAATGTATATTTCTATTATTATAAAAATACAATTCCTGGGAATATTCTGTTTTATAATAGCTTCAAACAACTTATAAATTTTACATAATATGAACTACAAGAATGAATATGTAACTTGAAATAATTCTTTCTTTGAAAGGTTTTTTTTTCATTCAAGTGATAGCGTAAGATTCCTATAGAGATTTTTATGCTAATGTTCGCTTAATCGGGATATAACTTAGTGATCGTCTACTTCGATTTAAAACAAGAATCATGCAGTTTCATTCAAAACTCAAAACATGTGCTTGAACTTCTACCACGTTATCTGTGACATTTTCTATTGTTCTTATTCAGTAATGAAACAGAGTTATTTTTTCACAGTGTCTCCGACTAAACTTTCAATATTTCAGAAAGCAAAAAGCAGCAGTATATTGCCGAAGTTGAAAAATATTTTACAAACGAGCGTAAAGTTACAGGTGGACACACACAGAAAAAGTTTTGGCAACAAATCAAAAAACAATGTAAACAGAAACAGAATAATTGTTATACAATAAGACTACTGTGAAAAATATTGATCTTTTAATTTTTTTAAACATCTTTAAGTCGTTTCATATAGAAATTACTTCAGTCGGAAATAATTCTACCTTCGTGGAAATTAACCTAATCAATAAAAGAATAAATACATTTTATCTGGAGCTGTGTCATGTTCTTTTTTCTTTTCATTTTTTTTTTTGCTTTCTTTTTTAGTAAAGAAAATAAAATATAATAAACAGCACTAGATATATAGGTGTTTTTGCTAGTATATTGACGAAATGTCGATAGAACTAAGAATTAGTTCGACAAAAAGATACGGATTGAAAACATACACGACAAGTCGGAGATTTATGTAATATGTATTCTACAAAACATGAATAAAATAAGTAAAATAGCTTGTTGTGGAGAAAGGCATTCCTTTCGTTAACACTAGAAACTGAGTCCATATGTTTATATTTCCATACAAATGAAAGTGCTTCTTATTGATGGGCTGGTAAAGAGAGAACTTCTTGCTAAGACGCTTGCATATATTGCATAAATGAAAGAGAATCAAACAGATTCTTGAAAGTACGCCTATATATATATATATATATATATATATATATATATATATATATATATATATAGGTATAGATTTCCAGTCCGTAAACTGTGACGATATTCCAACGAGATCAACTTAATATAAAATATTAAGTTTTATATCTATATACAGAGCTGTATGGATGTTATCCAGAGCAATATGATATTTATAAAGGAAAACTCAACACGTCATTTCAATTGGATATAAATTCTAATTGATTTCAATGAGCTGAATTATCTCACAAATGAATAAAATATTTTGTACCAAATGGAAGAAATATGATGAAATGAGCTAAGTTGATCTTGTAGGATTTTCCTTGCCGGCTACGTACTGGACATCAATACCTATATTGATCCTTTAAAAAAAGTTAAGTTCTCGCAGGAATATCCACTTTCTGGAAAACGCTTTTTTTACGCAGGGATATTGCCTCACGAATAGATAAAAAAGTTTTGTACCAAATGGAAGGAATATTGTGTGGTCTGATGAAATGAGCTAATTAAGCTCATTGAAGTGAATAATAATTTATGACCAATTTAAATGACGTGTTGAGTTTTATTTATAAATACATCCATACATACATATATATATATATATATATATATATATATATATATATATATATATATATATATATATATATATCTACCGGCCTGATTTACGATGAATTTGTACGAAAATCCTGTCGAATGACACACATTTCCGGACACAATTTATCTTAAATAATCAGACCGGTAGAAATAAATATATTAATATACTTTTTGATTAAAAACAGATTATCTATTCAAATACGGATATTGACTAAAAATAATGTTTAAACAAATAATTTCAATATATATATATATATATATATATAAGAAATTCATGTTTTTGAATATTTTACACGGAAAAAGAATTTGATATTGTAACTGTATTATTTAAGAATATAACTGAGTCTAATTTAATTAGTTTACTTTGTTGTTAATACTTAACACATTGTTGCCATGAACGACATATTTTGAGTAGATAATCTTAGCGATTTAATTTATATTTTGTATTCACGGTTTTATAATTTTAATACCCAAAATGGTGAACATATACAAAATAGTGCGATAGTTGCATAAACCTGGACGCAAATTTACTCTTGATAGTTTATCGATTATAGCATTTTCTAAATATTTTCCCCTCAGTAAATTATTCTCTCCTTTAATTAGACTTGCATTTTTAATAACAAAATTGTTGTCAGTTTCATTTACGGTGAGTAAAGTTAAGCACTTAATGTGTTATTTCGTAAAAAATAATATATACATATATAGATATAATCCTTGAGTTAAATTCCTTTAGGTTTCTTCTGTGTATTTTTATAGCAATAATTTCAGTTTTAAGTTTTCCTCTAGTTTTAGCGTATTAGATTTTTTAGTATTGGTTCAGTCTTTTAGTGTTTTAGACGTAGTTGTGACAAATGTTTTGTTGAGTTGAGACAAATTCTTTCAAAATGGTTGATTGTGTGGGTACAACATGAGATTTTGTTCGTTATATTTTATCACGAATGGTTAATTTTCTCTTCTGAAATGTGTTATGAGTATTTTATGTTGCATTGAATATTTGAAGAATATTTAAATTATTTTCAATTTATTTTTTTTATTCATGTAAACAGAGATGGCTGCAAATTCCAATTGCTCTTAAAGGTGATGATTATTCCAGATTTTATTTTGTTGTTATGATCAGCATAAAATTTATGAGATATTTTTTATTAGTAGATTTGTAATTGACAATAAGTTTTAGACTATTGCTAATATGATGTAGCATGCTATCTAGAAAAATTAAAACATTGCTTGTTTATATTTCGTAAGTAACTTCTTTCATATGTTCGACTTTGTATACTTTAACTACAATGTCAGATAAATTAGTATCAAGGAGATTTTATTAAGAGAGCATCATCGATATAAGAGAATTACATTGATTATTTAGGTAAAATTATTCCTGAAATACCGCATTCAAGTAATTATACGAAAGTAAAAGTCATTACCTCACTTAAATGCGATACTACATGTAATTCAAATTTTCGTACATAAAAATTATTGTGAAAATTTAAAATAGCATTGATTGGTGATGAGACGACAGATTTTTATTATTTTTAAGGAAAATATATTCACTCCACTCAGAGTATTTTTCTTCAAATCTGCTTTCTTTCAAATATGTTGATTCTGACTGACAAGAAAATTTTATTATTTTTTTATTATTTTTCATTTTGATGAAGGTAAAAGAATGTAAAATTTTCCTTAGTGTCTACTGTCACAAGCGCTTTCTTCTACTTGACTATTTCAACAGTTTTGCTTTTAATTCTTGCTAATTAATTTCAATTTTGTTTTTTATGATATAATTGTATTATCATTGTAAAAGACACTGTCATAGGATATCCTGATTCAGAACCCCAAATAAGTTTCTTTGTTTTATCGGTAAATTTGCCATATTAAGCTTTATCGTATATTATTTCGTACTTCCAGAGTATTTTCGAATAATACTTCATTTGTTTTTAAGATTGTTCTGTGTATTCTTAAAAAGTACATGGCAAGGAACAATAAAACAAATAATAGCTAATATGAATTGTGACAAATTTACTGAGTTGCACAAAGAAGCTATTCGTAGATTTAATCATAAAATTGATAGGTAGAACATGAAAATTATGTTCTAGAGAATTCAGCGAAATACAACATGTCGGCATTATATTTTTTATTTACTCGCATGCAGGCTGTTTGTTGTCGATTTTGTTGACTACACACATTAGTAGGGTCAGCTGGACACCGTTTGTGAAACAAAAAAACAACCCCATAACGCAGTTCTCTCCGGCAGAAATTTGGAAAAAGAATGGTATACTGTTTCGCTGTCGCGTCGGAATTTCTGATACGAACATATCAGAGTGTGTTTTCAATCTGTGGACAGTGCATAGGATTCGAAAAGTGTTGGATAGGGCTAATGATGATTACGAAGGCAAGAAAACTCAGAACACTCACGGTGATCTTCCTAATAGAAAAAAGATGTCTCGTATTCGTTAGTTAGACTCAACACAGAGGCCTACATCAAATGCTTTGAGGTGAAATGTCTGGCCTAGATCAAGTGGGTGGGTGATGGAAGATATTATCTCTGGCAAAAAGGGCTCTGGAACATGCCAGATCATATATATATATATATATATATATATATATATATAATTTTTAAGATCGCCAATTAAGCAAATTCCATTAGCCGAAATGAACATACGCTCTCGGATGTTTTGAATTGTTTATATGAAATATATATATATGGGCTCTGTAAGTAAATAATTTTTATTACATTGAATTAGTTTGAATATTTAATTGTTAATATTTAATTTGTAATATTTAATTTTTAATATTTAATATCAATACGATCGTCTTTGGTATTTTATTATCAATTCGCTTCCATTAGGATTTATATATATATATATATATATATATATATATATATATATATATATTTAAAGTATTTTTGGAATAATATTCCTTGCCCACTTTTTAAAAAATAGTGCTCAATACAAAAGTAGAGCTAATAATATTATTTATTCATTAATTATAACATGGATATGTTACAATATCACTACAAATGTAGCCATTTTGTTTCGACACTTTTGTGTCTTGTCAAGTGATGTGATAGTTCTTAAATGAATGGTTTAAAAGACTGAAAACGAGTATGGCCCCTTTAATCAGGGAGGTATTAATGTATATACAATGTGGACCAATCAGAGTAAAGCAACTTCTCATTTGGAAAATATGTGGGCAGGCTTAAAGTTAATTTTGGTGGGTATTGTTATTAAGATTTGATGGAACTCAGATTATCATTAATAAGTAAAACTCATATCTACTTTGTTCTTGGTTGCTAAAATTATAATACAATAATAGTATACACACTTGTATGTATTTTACACTGACTTCGCGCACACAGACACATATACGCACCCCAACGGCTGTGACATATAAATCTTCAGATGAACCAGATTGATAAGGCGGTGTTCATGAAATTGATACTCTTTAGCCAGGTCAACGAGTCAAAAGAAAACATCGCATCGCACTGAGATGAGATACATATATAGGCAGACTTATGTTGTTGGACAACTGGGGCCCTAACTGGAGTACGCACACGTATACACGTGGGCACACGTCCAGCTGTTGGGATACATACACACATACATGCACGCATACACACACATACACACACACACACACACACACACACACACACACACACACATATATATATATATATATATATATATATATATATATATATATATATCCGAGTGAGTACAGAACAAAGAAAGAATTTTTTCCGTTCAAAACATTAATTTAAAACAGTGCTCGATATATGATGTATAGATCTGTGAATATTTATTATAAATTATGCTTTAGAACATGTACATTATTTTTTAATATATGTCCTCGACAATCATGTTTGTTTCAACGTTGGGTACATTTCTTCGGTTTGTTTTTTTTGGTGGGGGGAGCTATTTTTTTAATTTGAGGGAGTTATTTTTTTCTTTTGCAATATTAAACTTTGTTGTAGACTTTGGTAATTTGGTCTATTTAAGTGTGGATTGTTTTGCATTTAGGCGAGGTTATTTATAAAAAATAAAAAAATTGCATTTTTTAGAGGGCAAATGTAAATTTGTATTTTATCATTTTTTAATATTTATCTAAATTTGTATATTTTAATCTTGATTTTGAATTTAGGGGATCGATCTGTTTTCTTTTAATTTTTAATTATTCCTAGATTATAGTTTGGGAGCCTGTTTACTTTTAATTTTACATTTTATTTATTTAGATGTTGTTGTGGATATTAGATCTTACTTTAAGGGTTTATTAGATCGATTTTTTCTGTAGCATTTTTACTCTTTTGTAACAAGAATATCTAGTCAAACTCCTAGTATTTCCTAGCATGATTGTAGAGTTAGGTCGCTAATGTGTTTACACTTAACTGTGGTTTCGTGCCTCTGGTTTAAAAGCTTGTTACTATTTATATATTTAAGGATCTCTATTTTTTCTTGAAGGCAGAGAAAACATGGTTCTTTTATAGATTTTGCTGCTCTTGCTTGTTTGAGGATTTTCCATTTAACCTTAGGTGTTTTATTTTCGTTTTTTAATTTCCAAAGGTATTTGGAGAGAGTTGGAGAGAGACGTCATGTTTTGTTTTTCTTTGTTATTGAAGGATGAGAGGTGATTGTAAAAGCGCTTTATAAATACGTTCATGGTATTCTCAATATATATTTTTTCCACTTTAGGATTTTCTATGGATGAGATCGAACACATATATATCAGAGATTTTGTCAGACATTTATTGGTCATGGGGCATTGATTGGGGTCTCTACAGTTACAGAGGTTGTTGTCACTGGACGGACTTGTATTATTGCTGGACTTAATTTTTCTGTGTAGTTTTAATATTTTGGTGTTATGCATTTTTATTATTTTTTCATGATTATTGGAACAGCTATAACTTAATTTTATGGTATTTTTATTGAAGATTTTGCTCAGAGGTTTATTTTTGGGAAAGTGCTTTTCTATTAATTTAAGGAATTCATGCCTCAGCTTGAAGTTAACTGATTGATTGAATTATACTATATTATTTTTCAGTTTCTATTCTTGCTTTTTGGACTTTTGAATTTTTCTACAAAGCTGATTTCTGATGATTTATACCCGCTTTCCTTAAGGATTTTATTATAAATTACCTTGTGCTTATCAAATATTTCTTTACTGGATGAGTGTGTGTTAATGCGACGTTCTACCGATGATGGGATGTGCTTAATTATGCATGGTGGGTGATTAGAGTTGGGGTTTATATATATTGGGTTGGCGTTGTTTTTCATGTAAGGTTGGAATGTGTTCGATACTAGGTCTAGTGTTATGTCAAGGAAGTCTACTTGTTTGATATTGTGATTAATCACTACGTTAAGGCCAAAAGATTTGAAGACTCTATGGATTAGTTTTCTGGTTTTATCAAACTTACCTCCAGTAGATTTATCAATTATCATTAGTCCGTCGTCCAAATTGAAATTAAAAAAAATTAAATTAAAAACAGAAATTATAAATTAAAAATTAAAGTTTAAAAAACAAAAATTAAAAGGAAAAAATCAATCTTCTAAATTCAATATTAAGCGTAATTATACAAATTTAGAAACATTATAAAAGCTGACAAATAGAAATTTGCATTTAATTCCGAAAGAATACAAATTTAGACTTTTTAGAAACAAATTTGCCTAAATACAATAAATATGAATAAACACCCCGATCCCGCTAAAATAAAAAAATATAAAAAACAAAAATAAAATACAAAATATGCCGTACTGAAAAAATCAAAATTAAAAAGAAAAAACACCCCACCCCTGTCACGTCTATATAAGTAACCCTAAGAATAACAGCCTCGCCACTAAATGAAAGAGAATAAATAAAATGTGTCTGGGAACAAAAGACACAAATAAATCAAGAGCGAGCTAAGCCAGACACCTAAAAATTCTTAAGGTCAACAAACATGTCCCCAATCGCACACACAAGAAAACTCCACGCAAACACGCAAAACTGACCGAGTAATAAACCTTTCCACACCAATCTCTGCGAAATTCTAACTAAAAGATATACCCGACAGATAAAAACGTACACTCCAACAGATAATGCCATTAATCAACAATTTAGCACTTACACACCAGGCTTTTCAAAACTCTTGAAGACATATTCCGTTCATTATCAATAACCCCAACCAACCTCCCACAACAACAATGAACCAAATATAGGGAGCAGACGAATTCAGTTTTGCTTTTACCTCCCGAAGAAACGTACCCAACGTTGAAACAAACATATGATTGTCGAGAACATATATTAAAAAATAATGTACATGTTCTAAAACATAATTTATAATAAATATATATATATATATATACATATATATACACACACAAATACACATACACATACACACACACACACATATATATATATACATACATATACATACACACATACATATATACACACATACACACACACACACACATATATATATATATATACACACACATACATATATAGGCATACACCCACATACACACACACGTATGCACATATACTCGTACTCTCACGCGTGTGCGCGCACATACATGCACACATGCACACACATGTACATATACTCATATACAGCATCAGCAAATAGCCCTGAACAGCTGTTCATAAGGGGGGGGTTCTATAATATTTTGTATTCATATTTTAGTTACTACAGTTTGTTAGACGATCGAAAGGCGTGAGACCTGATACAACATCTGTCTTACTATCAAATCTTCATACATGCATACAAACAACACACATACGTGTATATATATATATATATATATATATATATATATATATATATGAATAAACATATGTACACATATTCAGGCACGTATAGGCCACCCATGCCTATCTATACGTGCACACACATATATCCGCCCAAGAGCATACGTACATCCGTGCCAGATATACATACGTAACCCAACAAGTAAAGGGAATACACGTACATACACATCAGTAAATGGTGCGGATATTGGTATACTTGGCCAGTATGGGAGGACAGACGCGCGCCCATATGCACATACATTCATGCGTGCGCAAAAATACACACATAGGCATGCATGCACATACACATGCGTACACACATACACGCACAAACATACACAAGTGCACACATACATACACGTGTACACATACATACGCATATATATAGCCACACATATATATCTCTCTCTATAGACACACTCATATACACATACACATACATATGTATACAATAACATTTAGACATTAATCTACCTATACTTGATGGGTACTCCCGTCCGACCCGAACGCCACAAGAGGCTCGCATTGGTGCACGATCCGACATACATCAATAATCCCAAGGCTTTGTAAATACCAAACCCAATGGTGAACGCATACCTGAACAGCTATGGGGCATCCAAAGCGACATCGATTATCACGCTAATGTATGACAGAGTTCATACCAATACAGATTGAACGGCCAGAGTCATCACGCTTCGCCATAGCAACGAGTGTCTAACCAATAACTAATAACCGTGATTCTTAGGGCCTTTGTCCCACACACTTTTTTCACTATTGATAGATCCTTGGCTCCCCGAAAATCGATGTCGGGTGGAGTATCGCATGCCCGTACATCTCGCTGATCAGTATCAGGCCAAACAGCTGGCATAGATCGTATGTCACATGGCGAATCGAAACACCTCGCAAAGGTCACCCGGGACGCCCAGCCCGAACAGAGACGCCCACCAAGCCGGCAGTGTGGAGCATTCTCATTAGCTTTTTACCACTATAACCAGGACTTTAATGTAAATGCTGAGCTATGCTTACAATGGACTGTGAGCTCCTTTCTCTGGTTTAACAATTTAACCTTGTCCACAAATTTGATGATTTCTATTTTTTCATTGACACAAAGTTAGCAAGCTACATGTAGGGAGTTGCAGGTTCAGGCCCTTGCGAGGATTTTCCTTTTAACCGTGGGTGTTTTAATTTTTTCCTTTAGAGACCAGTAGTATTTTGATAATGAAGTACTGTATTTATAAGAATTATAAGAATTATTTTGAACGAGTTTTTAGTGAAACCTATGTAGAACTTTATAGTTTTAGGATTCTCAATTGTGGAAACAGTGCAGAGATAAACTATGGTGTCAACCAGACAGTTATTATGTAGAGGGCAATCTTTAGGTGTTCTACAGTTATAATCCTTAGTGTTAGTTCCTGTGTCCTTGGTGCGATCTCTTTGAGCATTTCGATTTACAATGTTTTTTTGTTATAATATTTATTGAGGATTTTGTTTTTGTGTTTTTTAATGATTTTTTCCAGGTTATCAGTGCAGCTGTAGCTTAACTTAAGTGTATTATTGTTAAATATTTTGCTAAGAGAATTGGTTTTTGGAAAGTGTTTGCTGAGTGAGTTTAAGAATTTAAGTCCTAATTTAGTCTTAAGCATCAAATTGTAGGGAGGAGTAAACCATATGATTTTTCTAGATGTTCTTTTCTTTGTGCTATTAGTATTGTTAGTAGGGTTTCTGTATTTGATGTTAGCATTCTTATAGCCGCTGTTTCTAAGTGCAGAATTATAAAATTTACTATGTTTATCAAACATTACTTTGTTAGATGAGTTGTTGCTGAGTCTAGATTCAGTAGAGGATGGCATATGTTTAATGACTGATGGGGTATGGTTAGAATTAGGGTTTATGTATATTGGGTTGGAGTTGGCCTTCATGTAAGGTTGGAAAGAATTGTCATTAAGGTTCAGATTAACATCCAAGAAGTCTACTTGTTTAATATTGGTGGTAAATTCTGCTTTAAGCCCTAAACTCTGTCATTCTCAGTGTATAGTCTTCCTAATACGATCTACCTAAATTTTAGTGGAACCTCTGACATCCATTAAACCATCGTCTCTACATAGATCTATACTATCCGTATTTATGTCCTTGTAATCGGTTAAATTATAGAGAATAAATAGCCCTACAAGATCAGAAGCATCTGCCAAGTCTAGGGAACCCCTTGCTATGTCAAAATATTCATCAAAGGTCTTTTTAGTGCATTGTTCATCATTATAGATTAGAAAAGAACTTCTATATTTTAGAATAATAACCATTTCGCCAGTAGAAATATCGGAGTACTCTTTGGCGAATTCCAAAGCCAAGGTAAAGAAGTCCTTAGAAATGGATGGGTAAAATTCCATAATGTCAAATTGGATAAAGGTACAGTTACCTTTATTCCGGTTGGTCTTAAACCAGTTGATGACATATGTGGTATTAATCCATTGCATGAGTCCGATGGTACATTTAATAGATCTATTGATCCTTTCTTTGAATTGTTTTACTCATTTTGCCAACTTCCCTTCTCGTGGAGTTAATCAAACGTGTAGATGGTTTTGCTCTAAAGTCTAATTTATGGTCATTTAATAAAACATATGCCTCTTTTGGTTGTAACTTACTGACTTGGTCGCTAATGTATAGTTTGTCCGTAATTAATTTTCGGACTTGGTAGTATATATTTTTTGTAGCTTTTTGTTTAAGTGTTTTTTTTAACTAGGTTGTCGTAATCCTTGGGGCATATTTTGCAAATTTTTGCGGTTTTATCCGATTTAACGTAGACAGCCTCGGATTTCTTTATGCGCTTAATAATATTATCCAGATGCTTTTGGAAGGAGTTCATCCTCTTATAGAAGGTTAATCCATTCACGATTTCCATCAGGTCATTTTCGAATCATATATATATATATATATATATATATATATATATATATATATGAACGCACTGGCGTTTGTTCAAACTAAAGATAATGATATTTTGCTAAAAATATGTGATATTGTTACATAAATTACATTCAGATAAATTACTTTTTACATACACTTATATATGAATGTATGAATCGGTGATAAGATAAAGAACAAACAAATCTCTTTTGTGCAGGAGTTATTATGAACCACCATGTTTCTTTTTTCATCCAGTACTCATTTCCACAATATGAATAACATTTTAATCGGTAGCCTTTCTTAGCCTAGCCATATATCTATATATAGCACTGTCTTCTTTCAGCGGTTACAAATAAGATCACAAAAAGAAATATCAACAAACAAGATGTTGATATTCTTAAAGTAATTAAGTATATATAAGTATATTTCTTTCTTTCTGGAATACGTATATTGAAAATAGATCTTCTAGATTTTTAAAAAATTAAAAATATATATTTGCTATCTTCTATTAAATCGTGTGTTGTTGATATAAAGAAAAGGTTTATAAACGTAAAATACGAAAAGCAAAATTCAAATATTTGGATACATCTCTTTTTTAACCCTTTTGTTACTATATGACACATTATATTTTATTTTAATGTATTTGATAAGCAAAAAATCTGTACAATTGTAAATGATTATAAACAAAATCTATCCAATTAATACGATTTGTTAAATCATTTGTTCGATCATAATGAATAAAAAGAAGTATAGATAAAAGTGTATATATTATTGTTCGGAATGCAATTTAAATCAAATATGTTTTAGATTTGTATTGTTTACTGAAATCACATTAAAACTACTGCACTGTATAGCATATTGCATCATCATTCTTCAGTAAAATTTTACTTTAAAAGAAAATTAATGTCTTATTTGTTAAACATTTGCTTATTCCATAAATCTTGTCCATAGACAATTTTTCAACAAATATGATAAGGTTGTGCCGTAAAGCTTCCACTGAAAAATTAAATTAAATTCCAAATATAATGAACCTAAATTGATATTTAAGTTCTTCTCTTCAAAGAAACGGAAATGATTTTGAACAAGAATATTTCGTGTCGTTATTCATCACGTCAACGCACTCATAAAAGTTGAATGCAATAACATGCTTCCAAAATTGACATGCCCTGCGATACATAGCGATTTTTCCTGTCCCTGGTTGTTGGGAATTTTGCTGTTTCTCTAAACAACTTTTAAAAATGTTATACTTTTAATAAATGTTATTAAGGTGGTTACAAAAAGTGAATACGAAGGAAAAGAGTGAGTAAGACTGATCGAAGAAAACGATGAATGGGATAGAAGAAGATAGAAGATGGCGATTGACGTTGCATTTAAGGTTCTGAAGATTGTAGTTTTTAGGGAAGCAAGTTCGTTGTAAGTCCCTTCGCTTTTCCCCTTCAGGTTTATCCGAAATAGCATTATCTCTGTGCAAATGTATATGCAAAACTCAAAATCAAGTGTTGGTGAAGAAACTTACCTTTTTTTATCCAAATGTCCATAAACTATATCTTGCACTTTTTCTCTCCCGTAATTCTCACGAAGTCATGTAATTAACTGCAGAATGACATACTGTGCACGTAAACAAATTTTCGCAGAAATTGTGGCGATTTTTCTTCATTTACTGATACTTCCGGCGATGTACTTCCGGGAATGAAAGCAATGCGCTATTGTATTTCTACGCTTATTACTTTCATTAGCGGAAGAACATCGCCGGAAGTTTTAGTAAAGGAAGATAATCAACCAAAATTCTAAACAAAATTTTTGCCTACGTAGAACATAATTTTGCACCTAATTATATGACTTAGTGAGAGTTACGGGAGAGAAAAAGTGCGAGATATAGTTCGTTTTTTTATGGATTTTCAAAGCCAAAAAGTTAAATTTCTTCAATAACTGATTGTTGATTTGAGTTCAGCATATAAATGTGCACAGAAATAATGCTATTTTGTATAAAATTGAAGCGGGGAATAGCAAAGGGAATTAGAACGAACATTTACCAGCAAGTAAACGAAAGAGATTTCTGCAGGTGGTAAGTGCTCAAAAAAGTTGGAGTAGAATTGTCGGTTACATTTAGCTATTTCAACAGTTAACGAGTTGGACTTACATGCCAACCCAGCAGCACACTTACATTCATGTAGTCGGAAAATGCATAAAACCTCGTCAGACCGGTAAAATATATTTCGACAAAAGACAAGGAAACGACGTCACAACACCGAGAAAGTGACTCAAGTCCAAATGCCTGGTCAGGACCGACTAATTTACAGATCTTTCTTTGACTTTTTGTCACGAACCTCGAGATGAATAAGAGCAGCGAATATGATATGGCATCAGTCTTCAATGCAGGGAGGAATGGTAAATTTGTAAATGTGCAAGATGGTCCCTGACGATAAAGATTTTCTGGCATAACACAGTGACCAAAATGTCCTTGCAATAGATACAGCATTGTAGTCGCTCCAATTCAAGCCCGTTGAAAGCGTAAGACCAAAAATACGCAGTGTGTTGCGCTCCAAGTGTCTCTATTACATGCTGATTACAGACAGAAAAGTTTCTTTATAGTAGTTAAGTGGGAATAGTTTTATTTTGAAGGAATTAAAATATATGAGCAATATTTTGTACTAAATATTACAATTACAACCATTTAAGTGTTGAATGCAAAAAATCACCCACGAATATAACTCCAAATAAAATACCGAAAAATATGTTTTAAAATATATTTTTAGTAATTAACAATTTATCTGATAAAATTTTATTATATTAAAAATACAGGCGCTATGAAAAATAATCCTCTAACTTAGTCATAGTGGAAACATTAAAGTAAATGTCTCTTGCATTCGTAAAATATAAAGTGCATTTAGTTACATTGGCTAAAATGAGAGGCAAAAATATTTCAACTAATTTTGCATCGTAACATATGATACTAATTCTTCTAAATGTCACCAACCTAAGGTTGGAGAAACTTAAATAAAAAAGTAACGAAATTTAAATAACTCAGAAGTGTTTTACGAGAGGATGGAAAGAGTGATGTTGAGATCCAAAGAAACATTGGCATGGCCAAGGACGCATTTCCAAAGCTAACCAGTGTAATTAAAGACAACAAAATGTCATTGGAAACAAAAACAGAGGGCTGGATAGCTATGTGATGCCTGTCTTTCTGTATGGCTGTGAATGTTGGATGACCTCCTTAAGGATGAAGGAGACGCTTGACATGTGGCTTTACAGAATGATGGCATGGACTGAGCACGTGAGTAACAACGAGGTGTTAGAGTGGATTAAATCGATGTGAAAACTGACACATAACATAAAAATGATATAGATGAGATTCCTTGGACATATAGTGTGGAAGGAGGGCGTGGAGAATAAAGGAAAAGAGAGAGAGAGAGAGAGAGAGAGAGAGAGAGGAAAGCAGCGTGAGATCTACTTGATAAACCTGAGAAAATCGTTGGCAGAGTGGGTTTTGGGAGAAATACCAAGAGGAAGAATTTTGAGAGCGCCAAAGACAAGGCCAAGTGAATGTCCATGACCGCCTACGTCCTGAAGGGACACGGCACATTAAGAAAAAGGAGGCAGTCCAAACCTGCTATCTATCTACGTCCGCTAATGACACTCTTGTTATATTTAACACAATTCTGATATTTTTTCTATTGCTCTTAGAATCGTATGGATCACAGATAAAAGACTGAGGCAGATTTTAGGACAATAAAAGATTTCTAACGTTATTCATCATGCGTGAGCAAACTTTGGTTAATATTCGGAATGTTTTAAAAATGTAGATTAAACATTTTCTAAGTGAGTTCACTGAAAGATAAAATATATTTTTAGTTAATTATCAACACCGTGTTCCTACAGAACATAGGCGATCATGTTTCGCCAAAGTTTCCTTTCTATTATTTTCTGTAAATTCTGATGATTTATTCAGAAAATTAACGATGCCGAATTTACAGTTTTGAGTTCAGATTTTTCCTTCTCTTATACTAGCAGCAAATGAAGTTTAGAAACCATTAGCAAGAAAAGGAATTTGTCAAAACTAGGCACATTCGTGCCGATTGCTCGTTCGAAGTCGATTGCTTGTTCTGCGCCACTTCCTCGTTCAGCGCTGATTTCTGTTCTACGGTGAAAGTAGTTCCAACAATTAATTTCTCTATAAATAATAAATTTAAATTAAAATAACTGAAATTTCTCATATTAACTAGGAAAAAACCTTTAACAGTTTGGAATTATCAAAAATTAACTAATGATAAAAGTTGGCATAAAGGCATAAAAATTCTTACGTTAGTAATTTCGTTCATATATATATATATACCGAATCATTTATATATAGAATATAAAGTTGAAAAATCGATTTAAACTGAGAAAATTGTATACATATGATTATTTTATTTTTTAGTTATTTTCTTGAAATAAAAAGAAATCTTTCTATAGGCGTATAAATTAAATTGAGTTAGAGAATGCGTTAAAAGAAAAAATACATTCCACAAGCTATTATCTTAAGAAATATAGCAAAATTTACATAGTGTCTGGCTTTCGAACTTTCAATTGCTCTCAATCTTTGTTTCGGAGAAACTATATACATAAACACTTAGGAGAAAGTAGTGATGTTTCTAATATATATATATATATATATATATATATATACCGAATCATTTATATATAGAATATAAAATTGAAAAATCGATTTAAACTGAGAAAATTGTATATATATATATATATATATATATATATGGTTTTCCAAACTTATGTATCCATTTATTAAATGGAAACAAATGCAACGTTTATAAACTAGCAATCAATGTTAATGCTTAAAAGTTTGTTGGTTTACAAATATTAACTGATAAATCAAATATTATATTAAACTTGCTGCAATTTTATAAATATTCAAACTGGCAGCGATGTAAAAAACTGAATATATTTGGATAGACACAGGGTATATATATACATAAATATTAAAAAATATTTCTTTAGAAGTTGCTTTCTCTAATTTTTGGTAAAACCGAGCAGGTATGGACATTCGAAAAAAAATTTTTTGGAAGTAAGGTGTACTTTCCTTAAAATGAAATATAGGGATTAGCCAAACTTTAAAGCAGTTCGTAGATGTGTGCTAAAGCAAACTGGATCAATCTGAGATTTTCCTAGAAATGGGAGAAAAGTTTGTTTTCTGTTGAATAGTCCATTTTGTTTACTAAGTTTTTTCGAATAAAACGACCGATAGGCGTAATACACGTTGTTTAAAATTAAAAAAAAATTACGTGCCTAATTAAAAAAATATAATATCATTGGAAAGTAATAAAAACAAATGCCGTTAATTTTTAGAAATTAATGAATACAGTGTTGCTTGTTTGAATTTTCACTTAAATGCACAAATAATATCTAGAATTACTAAAGATTAAATTTATTTGTTAAACACGCCATTGGCTTCACGACGCTATCGGTATTTCCAACAATTCTTCTGCACGGTCTCATTTTTTAAGTTCATGAATGCTGCCATAATACCTAACTTCAGTTCAGATTTAGTGTTACTATTATATATAGGTCGCAAAACAGCAACCTACATATAATAATCAAGTGGATTAAAAACTGATGAGTTATGTTTACAAAGCTAAGGAATTACTAAATCGCAGAAATTGTTTAACAGCCATGACTGTGTGCTCCTGGTTATGTGGTATGGTTCAAAACCCTGTTGCCTAATATAGATTATTCTAGCGGTTATCCTCTTGGTCTAGGATAGCTCTGCACCCTCAAAGCACTTGACGTAGGCCATCGTGTTTATTCTGAGGACCACACTAACAAATTCAGCGTTCTTTTCTTATCACAACTATTAGGGCCATTTCTTCTACCATTCATTCGAAATAATCATCGGAGTAATTCAAATCTTTGCGAATTCGATAAAACAGTTCTCTTATAGATCAAAACACTGGTCTAAATTACATAAAAATGAAAATAACGTTGATTCCTTATTTTCACAGAAATATGTACCAAAAGTACACAAAAACATCTTGAAATAATATAATAATAAAATTTATATAATAAAATCTTCATTGGTTTTAATCACGACCTTCCGCTGCCTTTGGATTTTCCTGCATTTATTCTGGAGGATCTCCTTGTTAGTGAATTTCGTGAATCCTGCTACAATCCTTGCTTTCAATTATTTTTGTTCGTCTCTTGCGCTCGACCGTGTCCCACATATAATAATAAATGTGGTTGCAGAGTGAGGAGTTAGGTGGCCATGTGTAAAGGACTACGTATACGCAGAAGTTGTCTGACAGCCATGACTGCGTCCTATTTCAAATGTGGCATGGCGCAAAATTTGTTGAGTGATATTGGATCATCCAGCGAACCTTTCACTTGACTTAAGTCACACTGCCTCCTCCAGTTATTTGATGAATGTTTCTGTGTTGAATCTGAGACTATGTGGGAAGATGAATTGAGGCATAACATCGAAATCAGTAGTGATCACTCCAAACGCCTACGTAATCAACACGTGGTTTAATCTAACTCTTTCCGAATCGTCGTTACTGTCCTCAGATTGAAAAACCAAACACTCTGAAATTTTCCTATTTAATCTTTCGGCGCGAATGTCAAGCAGTACAGCGTCATGTTGATTATATTTTTTCACAGACGCTGCTCAACCGAATTTGCTATAGCGTGCAGTCAACAAATTTAAAAACATACAAGGACCATGCGTTAATTTTTAAATATAAAATGGCGACCAATTACTCCTCGAACCCTGCAAAAACACACACACACACACACACACACACACACACACACACACACACACATATATATATATATATATATATATATATATACACTTCCATTTACTTGATTACCCGACAGCTACAGTCGCCAAGAATTTAAGTGTAAAGTCAATAATCATCTATCTCACTAACCTGCGTCCTCTCTCTCATGCTCCTTTCTCCGTATAAATACATATATATATATATATATATATATATATATATATATATATAGATAGATAGATAGATAGATAGATAGTTAGATAGATAGATAGATAGATATACGGTGTGAAAAATGTATCGGGACTTTTTTTGTTTTTATGATAACGGCACTAAGTTACGCTGAGTGAATCTGTGTGTCATCTTTCTCAACTTTCTATTGCTCCTTTCTAACTAGTTTGTACTCCTCACTCTTTTCTAATTAATCTTTTTACAGTTATGTAGGTTTACGGTAATTTAAATGGACATAAAAAGAGAGGATATGACATTAACGATTAACCGAGATGTAAACAGTTTAAGATCGTAGTTACCTGAAAAACAGCCTTCTGGGTGTTTGTTTCTCGCGCAAAGAAACGGTTTGAGTTAAACTCGTTTCAAGTAAATGGAATACACAGGAAATGTTTGCTACTATGTAAGTGACATGGCAGATAATATATATTATAGGTTTGGATATCCAGACAAATAATTTGACAAGTTGTGAGTGACACAAAATTATTTCAAATATCTATATACGTATATGATTCGGCATGTATTTTTACTGCTTATTTTTCTTTTAGACATGTATTCAGAGAATAAAACATGCCTGTGTGTCCGGGTGTGTATATGTGTCTGTGCGTGCAGATTAGGACTATTTCTACAATGTGTTTCAGTGAATTTACGAAACTTGAGGGTAATTTATACAATTTACTATCAAATATTTTGATTCGAAATTCTGCTTGCCTTTGATAACTTTATGTTAAAACGAAATAAATTTGTTATCTACAACCAGCATGACGCAGAAAGTAATTTTTGGGGTAAAATATTTTGCCCTAGTCAGTCATGTCTCTTTCAAGACATGATCGATCAAGTCTATGAGACTTACATGACAGATATTTATGACTAAAGTTCCCTATATCAAAGATAGATTTTATGTAAAGATAATATTGGATAGTGAAGTCAACCCCAAGCGGTGGTGGTCAGTCTTATGCTTTAACACAATTTTTTCTTATTTATTTTACTCATGTTCACCTAATACAACTGCGCTTATTTTTGTCAGGCTTTTTATGTGTTTAGATGTTTCAAAAATTATTTCAGCATGTAAGCGCTTACATTATGTTTTTGTATCGATTTCAGCTGATTATTATTATTATTATTATTATTATTTTAGAGTGATCCACCTAAACAAATCGCAATACAGGAAGCGCCTGACAGCGGGTATATCTGTATATCATAATAAAACTTCCGAAATCAGACTCTTCATCATTCTAAAACTGACAGTCGTATTCCTGGAACACGTTGTCACAATTTAATCATTTTTGCTGGGAAACATACCCGAAAACCATTGATTTATAACGGCATAATTCTCTAAATATAAAATATTGTCAGAGAAGACGTAGCTGAATTATGGAAAAACAACTTATTTTATATCCAAACATAACTTAGATCGCGTCAGTAGGATTAAAATTTGAAGGTTGCCTGAATTATAGGAGGGTCCATGATAAATATGTAAGAACCGAATACCTGACAAATATCGCAATGATGTTATTGCAACGGCTTCCATATTCGAAAATGTTTTATTTTAAATCGAGAAGAACGTTTCTTTCGGTGTTATCGATTTTTGACGAGCGTTTTTTCTCAAACGAATTTCTTAGATGCTCATCATTACGACGACTCACACCGTTGCTCTGCTAACATCAGTATATATGAATAAGAAATGAATAGGTTTTCAGTATCAATTGTCTTTCCTACATTAGCTGTAGGATTGTAACAATATTCGATAGGCTATTTAGTTTTACTTTACATTCTTAACTGATAGCCATAGAGATTTTGCGTACTATAGACAATTGCAAGAAGATTGTTTTATACTGTTTATGACGGCAAACTACATCAGACAGCAAGAACTCTAATCGGGAAGTTTTAAGAAGCATGGAAGTAACACTTAATTGCTGTTGTTGCCAGGAAGCCCTTTCCGGGGTGTCAACACATGTTAGGGTCCGCGCTATAGTTAGCCCCTAAATTGAGGTCAATACACTAGGAAAACCCCAAAAAAGACTTTTATAGTAAAAATCCAGCAATACAATTTTTAAAACTATTAGCAAAAAGTATTCACCTATATCTGAGGAAGAAGAATGCTTTTCCAATTGCTTAGAAGAGAATGTAACAAATTCGACTGGAATTCAAACTCAGTTATATGATTACATAATCATTTTTATACCGTGCCTCCTAACTGGATAGCATATAGCCCAGTCATATTCTAACATGATCTCTAGCATTGATTCATAGATTACACAAGAGGAGTTTTAAATAAATACACAAAAACAAATTTAAGTGATAACAAATTGGGTTTGGCCTTTGTATATTCAAACTCAAATGATGGACTCTAGAGAAGTTTTCGTGAAGAATTTTTTAATAAACGGTTAAATTCAGTCTCTTCTTTCCGCTTCTCTGAAAGCTCTCCAACTGGTGCCATATATATGCTCCATTGATCTATTAGAGTTTTGTTTTTATTACAGTGATACCAAGATTGAATATCTGCCCTTCATCTAATGCTTGAATATCCAGCATTGTGATTTGTTCCAGAGTAAACGGTTTTAAATTGAAATGTTTTTTTTATTTTTTTATCTTTTTATCTGATATCAAACTAAATAAACGGTAAATCTTGTCTGTTCGTCCGCGTATCAGAAGAATCTCTAACTCGGGTTACACCTGCTGTACATGAACGTATAACTTTTTTAATCAGGATGATTTAGTGATTGAAAATCTTCCTTTCATTTAATTAAACATTTAGCACTGCGATTTGTGTCCGGATGAAGCGTAACAGTTAAAGATTCAAATTTTAAAAATGCTAAAATAAATTAGTTAAAACAAAAGATTTTCTTTTACATAGACTTCAGATTAACTCAACAGTTTGTGAACTTAATAATCTTTATTTTAAATTCGGTTTAAAATATCTCCAAAACTTTTTGAATTAAGGAAATCAATTTTTTTTTTTCAAAATGAGAAGGAATCAGATTTAAAGTGAGAGGTTTTATAGCGTGAGATTTTGAATTTTGCCGAGCTTTTTATTTGAAGAACCCAAGAAAATTAATGACCCACAAAATTTGTTATCTGATGAAATCAATTATGGCCAGAATTTTCAATTCAGAATTAGACTTGTAGCTCAAATCAGTGTTAAAGTTCTATAGAATGAATTGAAGAATTCACGTTATTTCTTCGAAATTATCATTGCTGTTATCTATGCTGAACCAGAGGCACATTTAATTTTGTGCCAGAGGCCCCAGTTATAACCTCTGCGGGAACTGACTTAAAAGTCCCCATGAAGTGCGAGTTTAAACAAGTTTAAAATTAATGTAACATAAATAAAAATCAGTTAAAAACTATAAAAATTCAAACTACAAAAATAATAATTAGTTTTTAGACATCGGTACAGAGGCGTTATCGATTCAAAAACAACTAGTAATAACAAATCCATAATATAGAACACAATTTCGTTATCATTTTAATAATTATAACGATCGCTAAGAGAATGAAAGAGCTAAATACAAAAAGTCTTATACCGGTTTTTAGAGACTACACAAAACATAAATAAACATAATTTCAAATGATGACATATATTGAGTGATATGCAGAATATATCACAGTATTTCGTCACCCGAACTGAGAACAGAGGAACTGCGTGCATATTGAAATCAAGTTTATTGATTACAATAAAAAAATATAAGAAGCATAAAACAATATGTATTTGAGAAATATAGAGTTGATGGCAGACATAAACAAAAAAAATGCAATATCTGGTAGAATGTAGTAAATGAAGTCTAGCAGTTATAAGAAGTCAAAATGATTGGTTTCCTGCTGTAACTTGAGTTCCGCATACCGGAGACATTCAAATAAAACATGAATAAATTATAGGTTGACTGTTCTTGTTTAGCAACATATTAACCACTACGGAAAATTTAATTTAATGCTGAAATCTAAATATTTTGAACGAAATAGTATGTCTTCAACTACTGATAAAATCTATTGTTAATCATTTTTTATAAAAAAGTATTCATGATTATTTTATTACAAAAATACTTTCATAGTGTTTTGTTTTCTTTTGAGAGGTTTACTATTAGGCAATAACTGAGAGCATTATAGGTGTTACCATCGTGGTTCATGATTGACCTGGGTACAACAGCAATTAAGATGTGGTTTCACATTCTTCCAAACCCCATTTCTCCTAATTAGAAGCGTTTCTGCCGTATGTATGTTTTATTGGTGAAGGCAGATAATATGTCACACGAAACAAAAGACGTATGGGAATAACTAAAAAGAAACATCCAGAAACTAAGCAAAATATTAGAAATAAAACTTTTTTTGTTAGAATCACTGAAAAGGGGGCATAACAGCAATATTTATTCTTCTATATGAAAGTGAAAGCTGGACAATCTGTTCACACGCGAAAAAATACTTCACGCAACAATGTCATTAAACCGAGTTGTGCTTGTTACATCCCACTTTCTCAGGTATATAACACTTCTGAAACAATGTGTCTCTCTCACTACGATAGAGATGATGATAATTCTTAAATTCAAATCTGGAAATTACAAGGCTTCAATTCTAGGTCAACAGTGATGAATCAATGGTACTCGTACGAACGACGAATGTTGCAACTAAGAGGACAAAAATTAAACTGAATAAATTCTGTGTACTTCACTGGGACAGCTACTACGACGATATATCTTACATTTCTGGAACTCAAAACCTTTGGCGGAAATTAGCCTTTCTAACCATAAGTCCTTTTATCGAGGACCACTCAACCACTAAAATCAGTTTCACATAAATATCCTATAATATTTTTCACCTTCTTTCTCGTTCTTGTCACTGTAAACAATAAACTGAAACAAAAAACAATGGAACCTAATCAAATGTACAATAATAGAAAATTATTTTATTTTTCCTTTTTAAAGACTTATTCTCAAACAAATCAGTGACATTCTTTTCAAATATGTCGTGGAGTAAAATGAATTTCTTAGGTCAAAGGTGTCAGGACGTCCCTCACATCGAGGAGCCTCAGTTTAAGACATCTGTCCGCTTCGGCTGCTGAACTCAGACTCTCTAAAAATCAAGATTAAAATTTAATACTAAAAGTTTTCTGATAACATGACCTCGTTTCTGCGCCATTGACAGCTGGCTTCTTGTAAAAATCTGAATCTGGAACGAGTGTTGGCATCTGATCTTGGTCGACAAAATAAAAATCCCAATCCGAAGATGTTTTCCCTTTTGCACCTGGCTGATATTTTTAAACAAAATACATTTTATTGAAATATTAAAATATCTGCGTTACCAAGTGCGACACACGTCATTGCCAAAAAATTATGCTGCTCAAAAATATCGTCCAACAAATATTTAAATTGCTGAGAATAATAATGACTAAGTATGTGAGAAAAGTGAATAATTTTAAGGAACATAAAACTTTTTTGTTCGTTGATTTCGTTTAGTAGCATACACACAAGGATAGGTTATTTACTGCCCAAATCTGAACATAATCTTATGGCTTTAACAAGATATTTATTTGGCAATTTCCAAACTTTTTCTTTCTGCAGATTGTAGGATAGTATTGATTGAAAAGATGGAAATCATGTAATTAGTTCATTTTTCAGATATTTTGTAAAAGTTTTAAGCTTATTCCCACTTAAAGGAAATTAAAATTAGCTGGTATTTTTTCATAACACTTCATATAGTATGTCTCATAGATTTTAGCTTTCCTTTCAGAGTGATTAAATAACATTATAAACCAATTGTGTAAATCATTTGAATCAACTGCTTTATTTTTCTTTCTTTTAGCATACAGTCAGTTTTAGACACACTAGAGTGACAGGGCGCAATTCTATTTTTTCCTCATGTGAGGTCATTTACAGCGGTGTGCAGTAATATGAATGTATTTTTGTGGTATATAATGAAATTTATTTGGCTAAGAAAAATATTTAAATCATCATGCTTTTATCATGCCTACACACTCTTGTCTCAACTGTTGATTAGTTGTCCTATATTACTCGAAGAAAGCGTAGGAAAATTATAACGCTGCCCGAATACACTGACAAGCCTTAGAAAAAGATCTCGTATATTGTTAGAGCCAGCCTTTCAAAGGTAAGTCATATCATCAAAGCGAAGAAAATAACTGGATCCAACAATCAAAAACGTAAAGGATATGCGGTCACAAGAGAAAAAAACATACCAAGAGACGATCAAGAAAAATGTGAATAATCCTAAGTAGACAATTATTCGTTTTGTTTTAATTGATTTTCACAGAGGTGTATATTCACTGGAAATGCTTGGTATCAGTCTAGACTTACTTCGTAGTGCGTTCTCATTCCGGTGCACATATGTCTTCTCAAGACACTTGATGTAGGCCTCTGTGTTGAGTGGGACGCTCACCAACAAATTCGGAAGTTCTTTTCTTATCTGAAAGATCAGTGTGAATTTTCTCAGTTTTACTTTCGTAACCTACTATTAGACTAATAGAATTTTTCCGCAACTTCTGCACGCTCTTCAGATTGATGCACAAACATTCTAAAATGTATATATTGGAGATTCCATGCCGTTTCTTTCGGGTAGAATAAATTCTATCATGATGATCTTCATCTTACAGACGGTACCCAACTGACGTTAGTATAATTTGCAGACGACAAAGTAAAAAAAACACAATGCGCATGCGCGAAATTAAAATATAAAATTTATCTATCGCACCCCCCTCCCCCTCTCCCTCTCTCTCTCTCTCTCTCTCTCTATATATATATATATATATATATATATATATATATATAGTTTCTGAAAGGATTTTCTTGTTTCTGAAAGGATTTTTTTGTTGTTGAGGTGATGTGTTATCCCCCGTGGGGATTTTCATATCTAAATGGTCATCCAACATCCTTGAATTAATCCTATTTTAATTTATATTTGCTCTGTAATATTTTATTACATGGAGCTTTCTTCCTGTATCATTTTTTTAAATTTGAAAATAACATTTTTAAAATTTTTATTAATTAGGATCGGGATTTTGGAACTTACCTTCCTGCTTTTTCCGCTTTGATTAAAGTATCTGAATAAATATATATATATATATATAAGTTAAAACGACTGGCTTGGTCTTGCAGTTAAGGTTTTACGTAAATTCTCTTGTGTTCTCATACATTTGACTTTTCTGGGAATAAATTATGAAGAAATTTGTCGAACGTTTCAGCGCTTTCACTCATTATTTTAACTATTGTGAAGGTATATTTTAATTTTTTGTTAAGATGAATATAAGCATATTTTATGTATTTATCTGCAGTTCTAGGAATGTTTTTGTTTTTAAAATTATAGCCATGTTTAAAGTTGATGTTGTTGAATGTTGGATTTTTCTTTTTTATTAATAATCTAAGTATTATTCTCAGAATTTGTTGCAGGTAAATGAGACTTTTATATCTTTATTGACTCGGAACTGTTTGAATCAGATCTAATTGATCTATGTTTAGAGAGATGTAACGAGAATTTTCTTGTTAACATGTTATAGTATATCCACTGTAATGATAAATTTAGTTTGACCAAAACAGAATTACTTTAGAGAAAAGTGAATTCATAAATGATATTGGTTCTCTGGAATTTGTATTTTACTGGTTAATTAAAACATTGGAACAGATTCTAGAGAATTTATATGCGCAAAAGAAAAATAAGAACACAATAAAAATTACATAAATAACTTAACCGCCGTACCCAATGAAACTTGCATAAAGGAGTGATTGCTGACCAAATACACAATTTTATGATTTTCTGCTTGGCAGCGATTCTCTCTCTTTCTCTGTATATATATATATATATATATATATGTGTGTGTGTGTGTGTGTGTGTGTGTGTGTGTGTATATATATATATACACACACACACACATACACACACACACACATATATATATAAAATAAAATAAATTTCAATTTTCAAAACTGTTGAATGATGCCTGCCCGAGTTGAAATGATCATTCAATAGTTTTGAACATTGAAAATTTATGGTATTTTATATTAGCTCTGTAATTTTAATTATATTGAGCTCTCCACCTGTATCATTTATAATAGTAAAATTTTAATATTAATTAGGATCAGGTTTTGGGATTTACCTTAATACTTTTCCGTTTGGATTAAAGTTATTTTTAGAATATATATATATATATATATATATATATATATATATATATATATAATGGAGACAAGTTTGTCACTTAGTTGATTAGAGTTATTTCAATCATGCCGACATTGAAGTTTAGTGAAATCATTAACTTTGATGTTTTTCACTCTTCCGGGATTTTGTTATTACGCAGAAAAGAGACAGAATTTTCCACATTAATTTTATTAGCACACTCTCACTTTCTTGATATAGAACACTGTATAAAATATTCTTCTTGCCTACAATTTATTCTCCCAGTAAACAGCAATTTTATCACTCAGCACTGTTACATTTTAGCACTATATATATATATATATATATATATATATATATATATATATATTATGTTATAGTTTAGATCATGTACAAATTATAATGTACTACAAATATGTAAATTATGTTTCGATATCGAAAGAACAATGTTCATCAGGTACTTAATAATGAGGTACTCATTATTAACTTCCTGATGAGATATTGTTTTTTCAATGTCGAAACAAAATGTACACTGTTGTAGTAAATTATAATATGTGCATGTTCTAAACTATAAATTATATTAGATATTCATTGCTCTATTTCTATACTGAGCACTGTTTTGAATGTTCTTTCTTCAATTGGATATATATATATATATATATATATATATATATATATATATAATTGTGTACTTGGGCAACAATCCTCATAATATTAACCATATACTAGGCGATAAAATTATATGAACACTAATATATATATTAGGGAATTGTGTAGGTTCTCGCTGAATTTTTCATGAAAAGTAATGTTTTATTTTTAAAAATTAGTACGAAACGGGTCAACGAATGTATAGTACATGGTTAGCATCTAATTTTATTTTCGTCTTTCTGCCAGCAATGGAAATCCACGTGCGAAAAACGACACGTTTCTTAAGACTAATGACGATTCGCCATATCTCTTTACATCTTCATAAAAATGAAAGGGCTGTTCATCCATACCATGTATCATCCATCAGAACAACTGATAATCGAACTAAGCAAAGTCTGGTGACTACAGCGAGTGGGGTTAGGACTTCTTATTTATCACTTTTCTAGTAGTATTTTATCCGTTTTGCAACATGTGGCATATTGTTGCCATGTTGCTAAATCACTTTGTTCTGTCTCTGCTCATATAGCAGTCATTTTTTTATTATTCACTGCTCTGCTCAAATACATCAATTCTATTAGATAGCAATTTCCCTTGATGGTTTGGTTGGTTTGAGAAGCTCAAATCAGCTGATACCAACAAATGCAGAGCGATTTCATCGCTAGTAACAATACGAACAAAGGATGCTGCGAATATCATGGACTGAGAATGGGAGCAACGACGAGATCTTGGAAATGATAGAAACAAAAAGGAAATTAATACTGAGTATCAGGAAGAGACAGCTAAAGTTCCTGGGACACGTAATGAGGAAGGAAGTGTTGAAGAATCTGATACTAAAAGGCCAGATAGAGGAAAAAGAGACAGGGGAAAACAACGGATAACATATTTGAAGGACCTAATCAGGTTGATGACTGAACGAGGATGCAAGGTTTAACAGGAAAAGGCGTACTCAGAGCCACCAGGGATAGGGAAACTTGGAAGGCCATGATCGCCTACGTCCTGAACTGACAAGGCACATTGAAGAAGAAGATCAATAAAATACCAGCAATCAAAACTAATATACGGAATATTTCATTTTGTTAAGAAAGAAAATATTGGTCTAAGGTTAATACACGGAACACGATAAAAGACAAACACGAAATGCAAATTTTGAAATAAAATAAATCTGTAGCAGTTGTAAATAAAATTACTTGAAACCTGCTCACTATAAAATATGCAAGTTGCTTTTTACGCAAGAGTGCATATCTTAAACATTGCTACTCAATCACACTCCAGATATTTTAATGCTCAGCTCACTACAAGCAGATTTACATTACTTACGACTTCGTTTATCACATGGCGTGTTTACTTACACGCAAATTTTACAGTACTTGTATATCACACCTTTTCTAACCTTTATATATTTTCCTGGATCAGAGGCATATATCACAGTAGAGTGCAAGATTATACGGTTCAGTTATTTCTCTGCAAAAATAGCGGGTTGTAGTATATACTATTGTTTTGGAAAACGTTAAGAATTAGGCATGGATGAAAAAAAAGACTGTATCTAAGTTTTATTATCAGATATTTTGCGGCAACAATAAATTTTCTCACCATTTTGGAATGGATTTGTACACAGAAAATGAAAACCATTCATTAGCGATGTCCAAAATTAGGCGTAGTACTAGGAAATATTTGACTAGGCTAGGGCTACTAGCATTGCACAGAAGCTTGGGTTACATTATACACAAGCTATACGAAAAATCGAGAAAAAATTTAAACCAAATTGGAGTAAATTAATAGTAGAACAAACTGGGTTATATAGTTTTGTTTGGTAATAACTGGGAATCTATTCTGGAAAATCTCAAAGCGCTCATTTCCAACATGCCTTGTGTCAGTATGAAAGTGTAGGCTAAAAGATATATGACATGAGAACAGTCTATCATGTTGATGCGCAATCAGCAACAAAGCGAAGAACGTGACAGATGATGATGGTTATGATGATGATGATGAAATATAAAGTTATCCAAAAAAAAAAAAAAAAATTCTGGGTTTGCACTTACACAGGATCTTGGCTTATATTCTGTTTTTCACCTTTCTTCTGTCTGTGCGTGTATATATACATCTAAAAGAAAAAGGGATATTTTTAAACACATGTTTTTATTATTCGCCAATACTATAGTTGTCGTGTAATGAGCATTCCGAATCTTCATGATTTTAATTTAATTAAGAGGTATTGTAATGTTAGAGTTGAAATTCGAACATAGCGTGATGCACTGTGGACCATGATATTTTTATATTTCTGCCGTCTGTACTCGTTACACAGTCGCCATCTTTAAATAACTGCTTTCCCACAGCGAACGAATCACTTTTCGAGGTACTCAGCCTGTTTAAATAAATCTGATAATACATATTCTACCACTACTTGTATTTTTATGTGTCATGTCTCCTCGAGATGAGGGTGATCATGGCTCTCCCCAATTTCTGTCCTTTATATCTTTTTCATCCTGGATGGCGATAATCTCCATCCAGCAGCAAGACCTCTGATCGAGTGGTTTTGATGATTATAGAAGGACCTCTTAATTGCTCTTGTTCCCAGGACTACCCTGATTCGGTGTGGTAGCATCTGTTAGGGTCCTAGCTATGTTCAAGTATTTAACACACAAACTTGTATAAAAAAAAAACTCTGAAAGTATAAAAATAGATTTTTATAGTAAAAATATCAATAATACATTTCTGGAAAAATATTACAGGTAATATATTTAACTCTCGACATACCCCGTACAAGAGTACGTCCATGAAACCTGATCTACAAATTAGTATCTTACAAAAACCTATATATTTTATTCATACAGACCTATACTAAAAATTATGCCGTTAAATAACGCATTGAGGTTGATATACGGTAAAACAAAATAAATCAAACCAAACCAAAACTTTTAAAAATTAATAAAAGTTGTTTTCTATTATTTCTCCAAAGCCCAGCCATCCATGTACTAAAGCTCAATAAATGTGTTACGCGTTGTTTTACTCTGCGTTTGTTTTTCTTGAAACTGTCAGATTTTCTAATCTGCCCTTCCTCAATATTTCTCCCCGAAACATCAACTGTTTGTTCCTGATGTTAAATATAATTTTCCCTTTTTGTATATGTTTTATTCAAAACTCAGTTCTTCATGGTATACTATAGCGGGTATCTCTTATTTCTTTTCTAGTTGTAGTAGGATTCCGTAGCAAGTTAACGGAATTTGGCCTTGTGGGAAGATAACCCACTATAATTTGTAAAATGATTATAAAATCAAGAAAGAGAATTAGAGTAAAAAGTAACATTTATACATATATACAATTCAATTAATGTTTTACAAAATAAGCAATGCTTGAAATAAATGTCCAACGGAGGTAAAAGAGTTCATGGCAAAATAATAATGAAGAGCTGAAAGAGATAAAAGAACGTTCATAGAAGATAATGATGAGCTGAAAGAAAAGAATGTTCATTTTCAAGTTGCCGTTTCTAAGGTCAGTGAGTCAGTAAGTTGGTTTGTGTGGAATGTCTTGGAAAAGGTCGGTTAGTACTTTTGAGACAATGAGGTGGAAGAGGTCAGAATAGTACTTAGGAGACAAGGAAGGAAGGAAGGGGCAAGCATAGTAGCCGCTCGACGTAGGTCAAGGGAGAAACTAATTACACTCTTTTCCTCATGTCCTGACTGTCTGTCTGAGTGCCTTTTTTCACGGCTTTTAATATTTTCATTCTGGATCAAAACGCAGGTCGTTTGGCATTTCATACTTGTATTTGGTTCCTGGCTCCCCATTGGCTGGTAAATAAAAAAAATGGTAATTTGGTATTTGATTAACTTTTATTTTTCAACAGGAACATCTGCGCGGATCCACTTGCACACGACGACTTTTTATTCATTAGCTTTTTGGTCGGCATAGAGCCAACATCCGGTTTGCTCGCTTTTGCTCGGTCGGTGGTATCACCACAATACTTAGCATCCTTCTATAGATCAATTTTTCTGTTTCAAGTCCCTTCATCATCTATGATGATATTGCAAAACACTCACTAGAATGTTGGGTGGTTGTTTTGTTTTTATGGCATATCAACTTCGGTGGGTCATTTATTGCCAACTAAACTTCATTTATTTATTTATTGCTAGTAATACAATTTATTGTTTTTTTAATATAAGTTTTGTGTCTAGTAATACTTTTTTCTTTTTGAGTATCAAGATTTATTGGGATACCTACCTTGTTATTTAACCCATAACTGGAGGGAAGGGACGGATTAATACCTTTCCCAAGGCTAACACTGCTTAAGTGAATGCAGTGTATTCAACTGGAATTCGAACTCAGCTCAACGATTTCTCTCTCCGAGCCGATATTCACTGCACCACAACGCACATCAGTCACTAAACGCTTACAGCACCTGGTATTCACAAGCGGTCACCCATCTAGGTACTGAAATATCAATATATATGTTACTTCGAAATTGTACTACACATTATGATCTGTGTTTTTTGGAAAATAGATAATAAAGTGAAAATTTACTGCAACAAAAGAAATAATGTCTTCTTAGGATATTTCACATTTTTCCTCTGTCTCTTGGCATTTTTCACTTACGATTTGGACTAAGGGATCTTGTTTTTTTTTCTTCGCTTTAATGACACACATGGCAGTTAAAAGACTTATACAAACAATATACCCGATATTTCTGTAAGGCTTTCCAGTGTGGTCATGCAGCATTACAATTTTTGTGCGATAACTTTGAGTACCATTCATCAACGACAATGGCCGTAAGAAACTAATCGACAGTCAAGACAGTGACCAGGCTCAACGTTGCTTAACCTCGGTGATCGAGCGAGAACTGGTATATTTAACATGATATGGCCGTAAGCCTTACTAGAATGTCAGAGGATATATATCACGTAAAATTTTAGTACTCTTTTTTCTGCTTTTAGAGAGGTTTCTTCTACTTCTGAGTTATCTGCTAGCTTTATTGTCATTCCAATACACCTTGGGATTTCAGTGTTTTAATTTCTGTCCATTTATTTAAAAAATTCCCAGATATTTAAATTTCTGCACTTATTTCAATTTGTTATTTCGAATTTTGTACCACACATTATGATCTATTTTTTGGAAACACCAGGTAATGCGATGTAAAAGACAAGCTTTTATATATTGGATTGAATCTCTAATAAACCAAATGTAAGAAATGCTTTGTCTGAGAAATCAAAGAAAATATTTTTTATTAAAATTTGGATTTAATATTAAATTACTTGATAATTCCAAGTAACTACAATCAGTCAAACACACATCTCCGACGAAGTTTTTTATGAAAATCATGAAGATAGTTCGTGGAATAATTTAGAAATTTTATTTTTTAGCATTTCATAAACTAGAGCACCATTCTCGAAAAAATATCGAAATTTCCTCAGTTTAGAAAACTCTTTGTAAAGCTACAAAAAGGTTTCGGTGTTGCTGTGATTCAACAGGTAAAATAATTTTAAAAAATAATGATAACGCATTGTTTACTTTCCTTGGTTTATTATGAAAATTTTATATTAAATTCGTTCAGCTAATATACTGGAAAAAGTATAATCAATATATTATATAAATTATTAGAAGTACAAAATTTTTTATCACCGCAAGCAATAACGTCAATTTCATATTTACAGGCAATTTATAAAAATGATGAAATAAAAAATAAGAAACACGAAAATGCCCGACCGGTTTCAATCCCGTTTTTCGTCAGGGTCAGATGGGATTTTTTTTTTAATCCTTCAATATTTAAAATATTAAAGCTGAAGATGAATCAAGATGAAGGTAGAAGAAGGAGGAAGGACAGGCACAAAATTGTAATTATCTGGAGCCCAGTCACACAATCTCTCTGTTTACAGAGAGACGTGGTCCTAGCATTGATGTTTACTGGCTCCAAGGCCTGTAAATTAAACGCTGTGTGTGAACCAGACAACACACTGAACTCGCCCACACTGAGCCCATTCACACATTCACAATTTCTGCTACTTATCAAGTGTTCAGTAATTGCTGAACCGGAAGTGTTAAGAAGTTGAATCGCTCGGACATCCGTTTTGAGAATTCTTAATGGCACATGTTGCTTAATATATATATATATATAATATAATAAATTTCGATGTGTAAATCAGTTGTCTGGCCATTTCTACATGAAATCCTTAAGAGAAATTTCACGTCTCATCGGCAACTTTTTATTTAAAAATAAAGCAAGATATATTACCGGGAGAATTCAAAAAATACTTCACAGAAAAATTAAAGGGGTGGGATTAATATGAAAGGAGACAGAAATCAATGTCTATTTTGAGATTTTGGAAAACCCTACTTTTAAACTGAGTTGTAAGTTAAAATTTAGACCTGTCTGTCTCTAAAGAAAGGAAGTAGAAGGATAAAGAAAGAAAGAAAGAAGTGGGGAAGAGGTGGTTGACAGTGAAGTAAGCTAAGAAAAAGAAAGGAAAGAAAATAAAAAAGAAAAAAAGAAAAACATTCACATCCATAGAAATGTTAACAGGCGTGTTGACAAATAAATCATAGCAGTTTTAGGTTTAAATAAATGGGATGAAGTTATTAGAAAAAATGGTTTTGGGTGAAAACCTTGACAGATAATTTAATTTTAAAACTATATTTAAATTAAAAATAAAATATATAATATTTATATAAAATTAATAAAATTTCTAAAAACATAATGGAAAAGGTCCCTGTCTTCCTTCAGTATCGATGGGGCTTGTTTCCTAGAATGCAACACTGCTCCTCTTTTGCCACAAGTGAATAGACTACATTGAATCTATACCTGCATCTACCGCATTTTCATCTACCGCAGTTTGGGTTGTTCTATCGTGCCAGAAAGTATTTTTTTGTGAAAATCCATCTTATGCACATTAATAAATGTACGATTTTTTTCCGTGCATTAAATACTGTTGCCATATCTGGTCGTGTGATCCTGCTATTCGTGGTTCTCAACAAAATCTAGCAGTAAATCTACAACGAAAATCTGTCCTTACTTGGCGGCTGATGTATCAACAACGGAATGTGGCTTATCTATGTCTTTACAACAAGTACTTTCTCGTTTTCTTTTCTTAAGTCATCCTTTCCCTGGTGCCCCAACCCCAACAAAACATATTTACTCGTGCTACGAGATTGGCATCAAGGTCACACTTTTTTACCACCAAAATGGTCAAACATAACTTCAAAACTAGCGTTTTTATTTCACGCACATCCCGTGTGTGAAACTCTTCCGTATGGTTATTTCCCTAAGAGCTACAAGTACCAAAACTTGAAGCAAAACGTGGATTGCCATTTTCCTCATCAGTCAGTCAAGTGCCATAAGTGATACACGGTTGGGCGATCATGTCTCGAAAGAGACATGACTTACTGGGCAGAAAATTATCCCGGAGTAGGTTAGACTGCGGTAGACTGGTTGCCGACCAAGGCTATAAAACTCAATCTGGCCTGTTATTTAACCCATAACTGGAAGGAAGAGACGGATTAATACCTTTCCCAAGGGTATTTGCTCGTAAGTGAATGCAATGAATTCAACTGGAATTCGAACTCGGCTCCCCGGTTTCTCGTTCCGAGTCGATTTCCATTCTACCACAACGCACATCACATTTTATATTTGTGAAAATTTACTGCAATAAAAGAAATAATGTCCTCCTAGAATATTTCACTCTTTCCTTTGTCACGTGTACGTTCTCTCTTGGCATTTTTTCACTTCTTATTTCATTTTGCTTTACGATTTGGACTAAGGGATCTTGTTTTTTTTCTTCGCGTTGATGACACACATGACAGATAAATACTTATACAAACAATGTACCCGATATTTCTGTAAGGCTTTCCAGTGTGGTCATGCAGCATTACAATTTTCGTGCGATAATTTTGAGTAATGGCCGTAAGAAACTAATCGACAGTCAAGACAGTGACTGAGCGTGATAAAAATCTGATGAAACCACGGATGACGTATTTTTTCCAGGCTAAAAAAATTTCATCATACACACCGAAAATATATTCATAATATTTCAAACCACTGCAATTGTACATAAATATATAAGATGCAAAGAATAAAGTGCACGTTATTATCACACTTGCTTCTATAATCTTAGCGAAATGACTTTGGCATCTTAAATTGTACATTCTCTCACACTACCTAATCATTTGTAAATGTCTTTCCTCTCGTTATAAATTTCTTCATCACACATTTGTTAAAGTGCATCGGAGAATGAAGTAATGTTTAAAGCATGAAGCAAATAAGGCAACAGTCTTATAAACGAACACTATACTTCATTTCATAAAAAATATAGATAATTCTATTAATATTCGAAACCGAAAAGAAAAATAAATAAATCTTGAAACAAACAGGGATACTTTGATTAAGCTACGTTTAACAAAAGTTTAGAGAATATTGATTGCGATGCTTTGTATTTCACTGCTGTGTAGCCTGCAGTGGTCTTAAGCACCGTAACCGTTCTTCAACCAGACATTTTCAGTGGTCATTGAAAATGTAATAGAAGAACTTGTATCAGATTCAAGGCTAAATTATGACCGAATCTTGGTTGGTTTGAAAGTTTGGAAATTAATGTTATGCACTTGAGCATAAAAAATACCTCATCACATGTTTTAACCCTATTTGAGAGTTGAATGCTTATTACTATATACCCATTAAAAGAAGTTGCCAGGAGCTTGAGGAATACTTTTCTTGGTCTACGTCCGCGTGGGCTGTTACCCTAGTTTAAACTAGAATGTGTGTCACATTCCTGTCAAAGTAGACTACGATTAAATACTATAATATACTGAATATTTTTAATGTTGAATATCGGCGTTTGATCTTTTATTTTTCTCAGTCACTAATTAATATCAGTGACAATTTGAAAGAATTATAACAATACGAAAAACAAGGAACCAACCCAGAAGAAGACTTTTGCTATTTTTTTTTTAATCAATCAGCCCCAATGCAGTTAAGCCACTGAAATAAATAAGTTACTAAGTTTGAAAGAATAAACAAGAAACATTTCTCAGGAGCGAGAATGTAAGAAGTGTAATAAAGAAGACATGATTGACATTACAGTTAAATTTAAGCGCGTTTATCTCTATTAATCCCCTGAAAAGCCCTTAGCTGTCTCAGAATGACAGATACTAACCACCATGAGAGTGAGTGCTTGCATCTTCTCGGGTTAACATTTTTGGATGATATGATCATTTGTCCATCATACTGCGCTGTGAGAACTGTCAGAAGTGCACCGTCCGTAAATTGTTCTCTGACGTCAGTTTTCAAACGGGATTCTGAGCTGCACTTCAGAAGGTTATGATAAACAGCTTAACGTAGCTTCTGTTTTGTAGGTAAACAAAATGAAATGCAGTCTAATACTTGAACATTCAGGAGAGGAAAGAGAACGGTAGAGAAAGAAAGGATAGTTCACTGGTCTTAGTAGAAAGAGACGGGGATACATGTAATGGTCTAGAGATTCAAAAGAAATCATCCTAGCTAGAGGGAGATGTTCGCTGATATAAAGACCAATTCCATGCATATGGACACTGAAGTCTTTGTTAAAGTGGAGAAGGTAACCAGAAATATAAAAATCAGAGGAAGGGATAGAAAGGTTTCACAGAGAGCTAAGATGTCACGGAAGTTTCACGCGGAAAATATTCAACCCTACAAATTACACAGATACCACGGACATTCGAGAAAGAGATGCTGACGGGTTTAATTATATTTTGTTTAGCTAATTAGTTTTATTTCTTTGATTGTGTGTTGTTAAGATTAGAGAGGTAAAGAGGGCTTAGAGTAGTAGTATCAGTTGATCATATGCACCATGTATTGAAAGGTAACTGGCGCAGTCTGCAGTGTAATATAGTCTCAGGGTTGCCAACGGGAGGCACTTATTAGGAATAGATATCTATGCGCGGCAATGCACTAAAAAATCCCGATATTGATAAACTGTTGGTGAGAGCAACAGTTCGGTCTCCTAACTCCAAATCGGAAGAAGGAACCAAGAAACAGCTAACCTGATACTCTCAGTATGAAGTGACGTTGATGATATCTACACACGTTAAAAAATACTTGCTACAACACAACTATTGAGACCTGAGGAAAGGGAAGAAACCGCGATTCCCTTCCTAAACAGGGAACAAGGAATAAGCCTCTAATTCTGTTCAACAATATTGGAAAGAATATCAACCGGGCAATATTAGGTTCTATTTATTCCAGTTTTAAAAAAAGAAGGAAAACAAACTTAGTAAGTTTAAACTTAGAACCTACAAGAGGATTTTAATATAACTCTCCACGTGAGGACAAATGTCACTTAAGAATATCTTTTTATTAATTTTCTTGTCAGAATGCTTAGAATGTCTATAATTAAATCATCAAGAGCTGAGTGTGAAATACTAACTTGCACATAAAGAATATTTTAAAGTTTACGCAAACGCTTTGCATACAATGGTTAAAGATTTCCGCTCAGAAAAATTAGGTTCAATTAAAGTTTACTATAATTTAATAACGTATATATTTTCGTTATATAGTCTAGCCAGTTTTATTTACTTTTCTTTTTGTTTTTGTTTATGCTTTTATTGTTTATGATATTAAATATCTCACATTGAAGAATATAAAATAGGCTAAGGGAAGAGAAGTGTTGTAAGAACCGAGATAGACATTTTTTGGGGATTGATCTGGCACTTTCTCTACGTTATCTCCTAATAAATTGCTTTCTCTTTCAATTAGTGTTTTATCTTTAAATCAAAGTTAGGATCAGTTTAATTACTGTAAGTGAAGCATTTAGTTTGTTGTTTTGTAAAAATATACCTTTTATATTCATATAATGTTTTATTTCATTCCTTTACGGTCTCTGCTATGCAATCCATGTGATGATTATTACAGGTAATAGAGTAAATACCTCCTTCAAGTTTAACTTATTTAGTTTTGTATTAATGATGTTTTTTTGTTTTATAAGTACTTTTAACCACTTCTACGTCAAATTTTGATTGATTCTTTTAACTTGTAACTGTGACAGTGTTGGTGAGTAAGACAATGTATTTTCATCCACCTATAAACATTCATGAGTCCGATCCGAATGAATTTCCTTTCAAGAGGAAACAATTCTTTCGAAAATCAATTTCGGTCCGGGATTATTGTAAATGAACTGTCATTATTCTTTGTCTTTTCTTTAACTTTCTCATATTTCCGATTAATATTTTCCAGGAAAGAAAGGGAATTTTTAAAAGAACTTTCAATAAGAGAATCAAATATTAATTTTATCTTTAAACCAAGGAAGTCAAGAAGACCTTTTTAGAAATTTTATTTTTCCGGGTGACAATGATTAAATCGTGAGGGGCCTATAAAGAAGAAATACATTGAAAAGTGGGGAATAAGAATCGAATTACGATAACTGAAGTTGTTTTTCTAAAGGAGGACAATAAATGTAAATGGTTTAAAAAGTAATGTACGTCATTAAATATTAAAACGAATGTATGTGGACAGAAGAAAGGAAGAAATGAATGGGCATTTGTAACGAATGAAAATGAAAAGTGTAGGATAATTTTTGTCCGATAAAATTGTCAAGCGAATGTGAATAGAAGAAAAAGATAACACTATCTCAATAAAGCATGAATATTTAAATAATTAATTGCATAAATATAAAGGAAAACATGTTTTTAAGAGGAAATACATTTTTCTATATTCAGTGAAAGTTATATAATTTTCTCAAATATGAAGAAGAGGAAATGTATCTCTAGCAAGCAATTCTAAACATCTTTGAGCCTATATCTGAGTAAGAAGGTTGTCTTAATAAACATAGAGAATACAAGTAAGCATATACTTAAAATCAGAAAAGACAGATTAAATCTCTGTCACATGAAATAAAAAATGGCGCAAATAATTAAACACTCAAAGAATATAGTGAAATAATGGCAACTAGAAGGAAATATGTCAGTTTCCTTCAGTATGTAAGCAAACCTCACAATTTTTTCTTAGTGGTGGACTGGGGTAGGAAGTGTCTTGTAAATTTCAATGCTTCTAAAAGGAAACTGCTAGCTGTCAATCACTCCTACCCGCTATAAGTATGGACCAAACAAGTCTCCCTGAAAGCAATATACCGCGCCTGCTCAGCCTTAACTTATTTTCCGACATCAAGTGGAATCATTACATTGTGCGAATAACTGAATCCCCAGCTAGGAAGTTTCGGTCATTGTGTCAGTCCAGGATGTTTTCTCAGCCTGAATCCTTCTTGCAAACATACAAATCAACCATCTGATCGTGCATAGATCACCTTTGTCATATCTGCTCAGGCGTCCCTGTTGTTCATTTTGTCTTTTCTACAAATATCTTCATGCCTACTGCTCCGACGAACTTAGGTCACTGGTGCCCCCATCACAATAATTTCCTCGTGCAACCAAGTTCCATCGATTTACAGTTAGATCAACCAAATGCAGCCTACAATTCTACTCCATCAGATTCTTTTCTCGCACTTCCCGCCTGTGAAACTCCCTTCCGTATACTTGCTTTCCTGACGGCTACAAACTCCAGGAAATAAAATGCAATGTCTAATCCCATCTCTAATCCACTTTCCAGTCATTACTTCATCACCCTCTATATCTTGTTCTTTTCCTTTCTCTCTACCTTCGCAACTGTCTTTACACCTGTGTTTCTATGCATCTCTTGCACTTACTCGAACACCCCCTTTAACTGGTTCGAATTTTTTCTACAATCTTTGCCTGCCTGAAATTTACTCTTTTATCTAGTCCCCTGCGCATCAGTGGTGGTTCCACCTTGCTTGAAGGGAAACCAAAAAATGATAGTGGGTAACTGACTTTAGCCGAGATGTAAATGGTACTGTAAATTATTCTCGGGATTCAAGGAGCTCTAAATATTGAATATATGACAACAATATGTGTCACCTAAATATCTATGTATAGCATTATATATTTTAGATAACATTCTTGTGTAAATAAACGACAGAACAAGTATCGGTAAGGGATAAACGTTGCTTAGAGTGATCATTGGTAGGAAATAGAGGAGGTCAGAATCTATTTCATCGTAAAGAATTACAACACTTAAAAGAAGACGTTGATAAAATCAAATCAGCATAATCTTGTGATTAATTAAATGCAAAACTCTGTGAAAATTAGAAATGCTGAAACAAAATTTTAAATCGAGGAAAATTAGAGAAAAAAATCAATGATTGTACAAAGATTGAAGCGAACGTAGGCAAACAGTATTTTCTGTTTGGTGCCAAGAATTTTATTGCATGATACATCATGGTTGTCCATATTTTCATTTCACATGCCCCTCCATTAAAAACGTTTGAAACTGTATCTTCTGTATTTCTCCTTGCCCTGGCCTCCATTGACAAAAATACGTCAATAGGCCACTTGATAATAACCTTTGCGTTACTTGTCTTCAAAACATTATGAGTGTTGTTAGCTCCAATAATTCTTTCTTCAATATGTCTTCAAGAAATTTCAACAGCCCTTTTCTGATGCCCTGAATACGCATTCTTCTTGTTATAGTCTCTTAAATACTTCCTGATTTTCTATACCTTTTTGTTCGTGTTTTTGACGTCAGAAGCACATCTCTTGTGTGTGTGTGCGTGCGTGTCTGCGTGCGTGTTCGTGTGCATATGTGTGTGTGCGCATATAGATATGACAATATTTACGCTTTCACACCATGATTGAACACTCTGGAAAAAGAAAGGTAGACTTTGAAAAACAGTAGACACTCTAGTGAGTACGCATCGCTCATTCAGTAAAATGAATAGGATCACTCTAGCGATTGGGCGCGTAATATTATATGCGCTAAAAAGACTGCCTTCTTCCACCGAAAGCCCCGTGGCCCAGGGATAGGGCTTGCCGACCGACGCCAATTCGGTCTAGGTTATGTAGCAATTGGAGTCTAAACGTACTGATGAGCTGCAAAACAGATCTGCCTGCGGATGACAATATATATATATATATATATATATATATATATATATATATATATATATATAGAATAAGAAATAATCTAAGTAACAGCCAACAGACCTACTAAGTTTCACCCTACGACTCATCAGGATAAGACCCAACAGATCTACCTAGGTTTCACCCTACGGTTCGTCAGGGTAAGTCGGTTCTCGTCTCGGTTTTTTTTTCTTTCCTACAAGTAATTTGACGTATGTTCAAGTACATAGTTTGCTTCTTTTTTTAATTCCCCCTTTTTTCCCCTTACGAGTTTGTTCTCGGTGGGTTTTTCGAGACGAACTGTTATATATTATAACAATTTTTATTATTGTTATTATTATTGTTGTTATTATAATCATTATTGTTATATATATATATACCGACTAATGGAAGTCACATAATTTTTTTAAATAGATGCGAATATCAATGTGCAGTCAAAAATGTTATTTTATATATAACATTTTACAACCGAACAAGATTATCCATTTTCCGTTTAGGTGTGTTTTCGTTTGAATTTAAAGTATTATTTTGTGGGGAAAATAAACAAACATAATTATAATTAAAACATCAATATGATCTTAGCTCTATTTGTAAAGTTTTATAACTGAATCATTAAATTGGTTGTTATATCATCTGAGGTATAGAGAGTCTGCATTGATCATAAATATTTCAATTCTTGTGGCTTTAATAAAAAAATCAATAAGACACAAAAATAGAAATATTAAAATTAACAAAATTCTAATTGCATTTTATGTACATGTTTAACAGTTTATAATTGAAAGATTAAAATTAACAAAGTTGTAATTGATATTTTATGTACATGTTTAACAGTTTATAATTGAAAGATTAAAATTAACAAAATTCTAATTGATGTTTATGTACATGTTTAACAGTTTATAACAGAAAGATTAAAATTAACAAAGTTGTAATTGATATTTTATGTACATGTTTAACAGTTTATAATTGAAATATATAGTTTTGATTAACAAAATTGGAATTGTTTTTTATGTACATGTTTAACAGTTTATGTTGATATCGCATTACCAAGTCTTAAAGTTTGATTGTTTCAATTTTGAGTTTTGCTTCATTCAAAATTGAGTGCCCATGAGAAAAATTCTTAGTCTTTTGAAAATAAAAATAGATCGCTGAAAATCGTGCATTAACAGCAAAGAAGAATGAGATCAATCGTCCAATCAACACTTCTAGAATTGACTGTATTTTTTTTTGGTTTTTCTTAGCTAATGTCTTCGCTTTCCTAATGAAAATCATTTTATTTCTGTTTCTGATGTGATCACGTTTGGAAGTTTCGGATGACACAATTCAATAATCTTCAAAACAGATAAACAACAATACATAAAACAAAACAACAAATGATATATAGATAAAAGACAAAAAAGGAAATAAAGATATGAATAAATTCGTGAAGTTAAGAAGTCAGCAAACGAAAATATTTGTTTTTTGTTTTTCTGTATGATGTGGTTCGTTATTCTCTGTAAAGATCAACGTTGAAATTATTTAGCAAGAAGAAAACAGGAGACAGATATAGAAATACTGGTAAATTAGTCCCGCTGAATTAGTTATTATATTTGTTTTTATCTCTTTACAGATTTTGATCAATTCATAAGGATTCAAAGAAAATATACGGATGACAAGAAAATTGATATAATAGCTACAGTGTTCTTCCATTCTTTGAGTTCATTCTCTTCGATGAAGAATCTTATTTGTTTGACTCTGCTTGCACAGAAATAGTAGTTGAAGTCTTCAAAAGCTGAATAGATATTTCTTCAATAATTACTGATTACGGTTGCTTGCTTCCTTCTTGGCTTGTTTCTGCCGTTTTATCTTTATATATTTGGTTTACATTATGTTTTGTAATCATTCTTTTATTTCATGTAATATTCTTTCATTCTTTGATTTTTCTTTCATTTGGTTATTCAGTATTCACTTCCTCCACCCCCGTACGTCTATCGATGAATACTTATTTATTTCATTCTTTCTTTCTTTCTTTCTTTCTTTCTTTCTTTCTTTCTTTCTTTCTTTCTTTTTTTCATTTAATCGTTACTTTCTTCTTTTTCTTTCTCGTGTTTTGCGTTCCTTCTAAAACTCTTTCTTGCTTTTAACCTTTTATTTTTCTTTCATTCAGTGTTTTTTCGTCTTAAGAAAATTATTTCTTTCATTCTTTCTTTATTTTTTGGTTTAAAAAATTAAATCTATTTTATTCTGGTTTCTTTCTTTATTTATTTTTGCGTTTGAAAAATTATATCTAGATATCATTCTTTCTTTCTTTCTTTATCTTTTAATTTTTTTTTTAATCATATCACCCTGGGCAAGGCGGTAAGGCCACTGGTGTGCAGGGGGCTACGTAACAGTGAAAAGATTGTAAAAGAGAAAGCAGGAAACCACATCCTAAACAGGGAACAAGGGATGAGCCTCTACACCTGTTCAATAGACGTGGGTGGAGTGTGAACCGGACGATAGTTCAGTCTATCTACTCCAATTTAGAAAATTATATCTATATTTCTTTCTTTCATTCTTTCATTCTTTTATTCTGTCGTTTGTTTTTTATGAAATTTTTTGATTGTTTATTTTGAACGTAAAGATCAAAATTGTATTTCGTTGTTTTTTTCTTTCTTTTAACCTACATTTATTCTTTCTGTCGTTTTGTGTTCTTTACAAACCTATTTCTTGTTTTGTTTCTTTCTTACATTCTTGCGTGCTTTTAAACATTTTTGTTTTCTTTCATTTTACCGTTTTCTGAAACTTCCAAAATTCTTCCTTTTTTTATTTATTCATTCATTTTAATCTTAAAAATGCTTTCTTTCTTTCATCCTTTCTTCATTTTAAACTTTATTATGTTTATTTCATTTTGTCGTTTTTCGTTCCTACGTAAACCTTTCTTTCTTTCATTATTTATTTAATTTTAACTTAAAAATTATTTCATTGTTTCGTTATTTCTTTTTAACCATTATTTGGTTCATTTCATTCCGTCGATTGGTGTTCATTACAAATATTTTCATTCTTTTATTCTTTCGTTCATATAACATTTATTTTATTATCATTCCTAAATTATTTCCTTCTTATTTCATTTCTTTACTAATTTTGTTGTTTTTCTGTTTATATTAGTTCCAGTGATTTTTCTTCCTTTTAATTACATTAATTTCATTATTTCTATTGTCCTTCTCTGTTTCTATTCTATCAGATTTAATAATTCCACATTTGCCTCTTTTTTGTATTTATTTAATAATTCGTAGTTTAAAATCTCTTTCAGAAATCTACATAGACTAGAAAGGATAATATAAAATGCATTATTGGTAACCGACCGGCAAATTCATTTTTTCTTTTCAGTAAAATGATGTGCTTTTGAATGCATTCAGAATGGAAAGGAACATATTCGATACGTGCCCTTTAACAATGACACACAGTTGGATTAAATTAATTTTTTCTAGGCGGTGTTTATGTCCAGATTCACAGACTTACGCTTATGAATATGAATATAAGAGAATATTGCTTTTTTGTACATTCCTGAAATATTGTCATGAGATTAATATAATATAAAAGTGACATATAATTATAGATATGGAAGATTTCATTAAAAAGTATATAAAAACAACCGACAAGAAAGATTTTATTAATTTTTAGATTTCATTTTCCAGTATTCATACATGTGCCATTTTTGCAGGATTTGAGAAATATAAATATGTTCAAGCGCTTTGGTCTACTTTACTTTTTATTTTAATGGGTATTATGTTTCCGAATGTTTTTATATTTCGTCATGTTTTGATTGTTACGTAATTTATCTTGTATCTTTTAAAAGGAGCATACTTTTAAAGCTACCACGTGAGACTAAACATCGCGTGATCACTTTTCTGTTTTAAAAATAACTTTCAATATTCAATTTACACTATTAAATAATATAAGGTTGCTCCTCGAATATACATTAATATATATAGTGTTGAATTGTAAGAAGTTCAGCGCTAAGATTATTGTTTTATTCAGTAGTTCTATTGTAAAAAGATATTTTGTAACCATAAAAAAAGAAAGAGGGAATATATTTTAATATAATAGAAAAATATCTCCCCAAACTGAATAAACTATCAAAAATCAATAAACAATAACACAGTTAAAATCAGAGTCGCATAGAAATCATGGAGAAAGTAATAACCAAATGTAACAAGAAAACATTTAAGACCATTAAAAAACGCATAAACTAACAACATATTACGAAAAAATGCAATTGTCGAAAGAGAGAAAACTGACCACGTAACAATAAACGTACTCGCGCTTCCCGCCTGTGGAACTCCCTTCCACAACTCTGCTTTCCCGACAGTTACAATCTCCAGGTGTTTAAATGTAGGGTCAATAGACACCTCCTATCACACTAACTCCCAACTATTCTCACAACACTCTCATCTACCCAACCCTCATTCTCGGTATCCTCACCCACCTATCACCCACCCTCTGTTATTTCCTATATTTAACCAGCCTTTCTCCACTCTACGTAGCCCCCTGCACAGTAGTGGCAGTGACATGCCTTGCTCGGGGTGAAACGCTTATAAAAAAAAAAAAAAAATGAACAACATAATATATAAATCCACTGTGATAAATAACCCTAACAAAAACGCAAAGTTTTTATAGGTGCAATAGAAACAACCTTCAAAGAATGATTCAACAATCTCAAACATCACTCATTAAAGAAAAATACAAAAACAATATAACACTAATGCAATATATATGGAACCAGAATTTTAATAAATTACCACCATAATTAAATAGGAAATTGTAAAATAGCACCATCCCGCAGTAGCAAGAGCAGAAACTACGAATTTTGTTTAGAGGAAAATCTAGCAATAATCATCTGTAAAAATCAAAGTAAAGTATTAAACAAAAAATAATTGAACTAGTGGGAAATATAGACATGCAAACAAACATCCACTTTTCTACACAAATAACAACAAAATCAAATAAACGCAAGACAAAAGAAAAAACCTACCAAATGTGAATCAAATTTAATTATAAATAAACAAACAATCAATCACTATGATAAGATAAGAGAATATAACCACCAAACGGAAAATTGCACATAGATAAAAATCACAAACACATACACACAAGAACAAACATATTCAACCATGATTTTAAAAAGAATTATTTTTTGTGTAAGACTTCCTGTTTGATCTGAGGCCCGTAAAACAAACTCAGGAGTACTTATCTTACAAGAAAAATCATAGTGAGTTTTCTGAGTTGCAGTTCCTTTGTAATCACTCTTAGACTTAACTAACTCTTTTCGAATTTTCTGCAACGTTCTGAGATTGGCATCCAAACATTCTGTTTGATTGTATTAGTATTGATCAGACTGTTTATAAAACGAGATAATGCATTCTCTCCCAGAAATTGTAGCTAAGCTCAAGTCAGCAAAGTTACAATATAGTTGGTTTCCGTTGGTGTTGAACAAACACAAATGTGCCCGAGCGGGTTGTGCAGTAGAGACTGTTAACCGCAGTAGCAATCAGGCATACTCAGATACTAGCGGTCATTCATTACGTATGTATAACCCATGCTATTTATTCATCAATGAGTAGTATTGTGTTTCCTTTTGTTTTTTTTTTTTGTTTTGTTTTGTATTTAGTCATTTCACCTCAAGTAAGGTGATAATGTCATTTAGACGCAGGTGATTACAGATAATTAGATTAAAAGAGAATCGAAACGTAGAAATGGGAATAATCGAGGAAATTACTGACAAGTATCAGGATACGAGAAGACAGAATTTGCATTAAAAGTGATGTAATGGATATGTAATGAATGTGCATACAACTTGGTTCTCCCTTACAGTAATGCGACTGGCTGATGTTAGCCAAAAATACCGATTTAGTCGAGGACACAGAGATATCTACTTCCATAAGTCTACTGCTAGAGGTCTACGACTAGAGATCCATAGGTCTACGACTATTAGTCTTGGTCTATTGACCACGCTTATGTCTCAGTGTACTGTATACGTTCATCACGTCTACTTACTAGATTGTCATACCCGGTTATATTTGCCTAAACCACTTAACTACCACGAACCAGATATATATCCCTTTCCGGGACATATAAAAATTTTATGAAGATTTTAGATATCAGAGAAAAAAGAAACCCGGCGTGAGTTCCACAGGAAGGAAGTGTGAGAAAAGCTGTTACAGTAGAAATGGCAATTGTATCTATCTATTTCAACAATAAATATATCAGACGTAGCTGCCAATCTTCTAGTACACTTAATTACATGTAGAGAGGGCACGGAGATTAATTCTCATCGTAATCGTTATCATGAAAATAATATATTCAGAAATGACAGAGGATAACCATTTCCCGTCGGCTAGAAAATGACTGATTGAGATGCCTTCCCAATATTGATCATATTATAGACATATCTTTGGATTTGCATTTATAATTGTTTTACGAATATACTTTGAGCTTTAGACGTTGCTTTTCTTTCGATATATGATTGTAAAATCACTTTTTACTATCCAAATACTTGTTTCACCTCACTGTATACAGTAGCGAGCATAAAGATCAGAACGGTGTTAAGAAAAATCTAAATGTAAAAGAACTTTTTTATTTTAAAGCTTCATAAAGTTATAAAAATAACTATATAACATTCGAAAAAATAGATGAGCAAAAACATCAGAACGATTAAATAAATTCATAAAATTTTAAAAAATATCTTCATATTGAAAATTGTTAGGGTAAGAATATTTGCATTTCGTCGTTTCAAATGTCAAAATTACTTCTCACGATTCACTGAATCTTACGATATGATTTTTAGCCAATGAAAGATTTACGTAAAATATAGTGACGGCTGTAATATCAATAACCTCAAAGAATAATTTAATAATTATGAAATGACAGCTGTATTATTTAATTTAAGTACAAAAAAACTTTTATAGAAGTTGGAATTTTGAAAATAATGATTTTGAGTACCCTTGACGGAATTTGAAAGAAGATGCTGTATAAACAATGAATAAAGATGAATAATAACTTAGTTAATTCGTGCAATACAAAGTCTTTTTTTCTGTGTATGAATAGCGACAAGTGAACTTTTTCGCGTGCCAACCCTTGCGTTCACTAAGCAACTGAACAGGTAGAAATGAACTTGACGTGGACATTTTGTTCCAATGGGTTGCATTCAGATTTCAGATCATCTTAAGATTATCTTTTTTAACACCTTATAAAAATAAGAATATCGTTAGAAACAAAGAAAAAAATTACTGAAATGTTACGTGATATCTCTCCTCCTATATGCCAGTGAATAAATGAATATATTTTTAGAGTTGAAGAGGAGACCTAGCAACAGAAACGTAACTGTACAGAAGGATAATGAGCATCCCATGAATTGAGCGTGGGCGCAACAGCGAAATTCTAGAGAAATGGTAACAAAAAGCACACAGACATTTAAGAAAACGAATGGAAAGAGTAGATATTTCTGTGGAAAGATAGTTTGAGAAATGTTGTACTTACTGATCAGATTGAATGCAAGAAGCCAGAGAAACGCACGACATACATGCGTGCAATGAAAAGTTTTAGAGAAAGTGAGGAAAAATGCTCACTTATATTAGCATCAGACAAAGAGAGTTGAAAGTTCTAATTCACATAATGTGAAAAAAGTAATTGGAAAACCTTCGGGTGGATATCGTCTCGGAACACCAAATCAGGGAGCCGAGTTCAAAATTCAGTTGAATTCCTTGCATTCACTTACGCACAAATACCCTTGGGAAAGGAATTAATACATCTCTTCTCTCCAGATATGGGTTAAATAATAGGTCAAATTGGGTTTTATAGTATTGGCTGGCAGCCAGTCTACCGCAGAAAGCAATTTCAACCTGCTCTGTGATAATCTTTTAAATAAAAAGACAGATTGGGTTTCATAGCCTTATCTGGAATCCAGTCTCCCACAGAATGTAATGGCAACCTGCTGTGGAAAAATCTTCTAAATAACAGGATAGATTGGATTTTATAGCTTTGGCTGGAAACGAGTCTACCACAGAATGCAATGGCAATCTGCCGTGGGATAATTTTCTAAATAACAGGAGAAATTGTGTTCGATAGCCTTGGCTGGCAACCAGTCCACCGCAGAATGTACTGACAACCTACTGCGGGATAATCTTCTGCCCAGTCAGTCATGTCGCTTTCGAGACATGACTAAGCGTTACAGGCAAGATGTACAGAAGAAATCAACTCATAACAAACTTAGTGACATTGAGTAAATGGTTTATTAGATTTAAGTAAAATAACGAAAAGACAAAAATTTATTAAATTCTGTAGAACCACGACCATCTACGCCCTCATGAGACACGTCACATAAAAGAAGCACTCTTTGTATTGTACGATTCTTGTAAAGCTTGAAGATAGTAAAGCATTACCCATTACATGTGTCTAATAGAATCCTGCTTAACACTCCACTGATGCGTTTAACCTTGCGTATATTCGGCTTGATAATTCTAAAAATGCTGCATAATTTTGGCTTTGATAGGTTTTATATAGCAAGGATATAAATTTATAAAACTACACAACTCGAACAGAATATACATCGTCCAGTTCCCATATAATTAGATACATATTCGTTTATTCAGACATGGTTATCTGAGAAAATATACGTAGGTTCTTGAACAAATTCTTCAATCTTCTGATTTTATTTCCGATTCCTTTGTTTTCAGATTAGTAGACCTAACTTCTACATTAGTGCTTATTCTGATTTCGATAAAATAGTTGATGACTGATCTATTTTGTGAATGGCGGCTGTTGTTTTGTTTTTGGTGTTTAGAAGTCATAATTGATTCACTAATAACTTTATTTGTACGTTGATTTACCCAACAGCTATATTAATTAAATCAGATAAGATATTTTCCAGCAGATACGCTTGATTTCTGTTGAATGAGTTCATATATTGCAAATCTATAGACTAGAGTCATCGATTTAAATTATCTCGATGTATGGATCAGTTATAACACATTTATATATAGAATTGGTAGCCCTCGAAGAAGCTTTACCCAAAACAGCGAAGTGCTATGAGAACAAAACTTCAGCTTGAAAATTCGAGTCATGTTCTTAAATAGCAACATCAGATGGAGACATTTTCATGGATGCTATACAACCCCTTACAGAAATACTTAACCTGGCATTCGTACACAAAAGCTTAAGATAAATGGTAAAAAATGAGTTTGAGCCAGAGAAGCTTCAGGGATTTAGCAAAAACCGTCCGTCATGAACATTGCGATCTGGGGCAGCAGAATAAAAGGATGTACATAGTAACAGAAAGCACGAAGAGAAAATAATAATAAAATGAATATATTGATAAGACATAAAACCCCAATCGTGAAAAGAGAGATAAAAGCTACTGTATTTGAGAAAATTATATTCTTAAAAATATTTTACGCGAAAAGTTTAATAAATGGACAAAATATTTAAGGCTGCTCGTTACCAAACAATCATCACCACCATTAATATTTCAGTGAATAAAATCACTAGCTAACTATATATATATATATATATATATATATATATATATATAGTCACCTGCATAGAGTCCTGTTTCGCTGTTCATCAGTAGAGTATCACAATTGTTTCTAACCAGAATTAAACCCCGACCCAACTGACATAAGTCGGCGATTCTACCATTGAGCTATAGCCATCAGATGGAGGAAGGTAAATCTTAGCATCTTATATATACGAGAAAAACATACGCCACGTGCCGAGAGTATTCAAATTCGTTACTGAATGAACGATGCGTAAATAGAGATGAGTATCTACTGGTGTCAAAGTACATCATTTCTCCATAGTGCTCAGTCGGCAAACGTGAGCGTAAATAGTATATAACGTTGATTATTAAACAGATGAACCCAGTGGTAACTCGAGTTTTCAAGCTCAAGCGATAGTCAGACGATTTGAACGTCATTCATGTCGTCTGAGGATCACGTGTGTGTGAGAATAGGGTCTAGTTTAAACAGGATTTAACATTGTTCAGGAAGTTTTGCTATGACCACGCAATCTAGGTTTCGAAAACTTTACTCTGTAGGCAAATTTTACTCTTAGGATTTTTTTCAGCATTGTCGTTTTTGTTCGAGATTTTATCTGGAGAAGAGTTTTGAGTTTGTATATTGCCTTTTGCTTCTATCAATGATTTAATATATATATATATATATATATATATATGTATATATATGTTGATGTAACCAAGAATTGTGTGAATGAACGCTTAAACAGTTGAATCAAACTTAAATAAATCTGGTTTATGCCTTGTATATGTGCTTGTTTGCAGTTTTACATCCATCAATAAAACATGACACATAAAATGAAAATCGAGAGAAAATTTCCCGTAATTGAAATTACGTATATATATATATATATATATATATATATATATATATATATATATATATGTGCGTGTGTGCGCGCGTGTGTGAAGTTGTGTGGGAGCGTGTGTAAAAATTTATATAGTTTATATCTGTAAAAGAGAATATCCATAAAGACAAAAGGAAAACTTATCTTAACCGACGCTTTTTTCCTCTGTGGCACTTTTATCAAGGTAAATGCAAGGACATTAGTTTGTGACAAGCACTTATATATATCAGAGAAAATGTTACTGATTTCTCTTCGTTTTGCTGCACTATTACTGAGCAATCATATACCTGCAAATTTTGAAAACCAATATCATTTTGCTCTGGTATATAAATACTTCTCACAAATTTAAATTATTAAGGACGACAAGCGTCGGCTAATTTATATATATACATTTTTTTGTCTTTATCCGTACATATTTAGTTTAACATCAAAAGATGAATATGCGACAAGAGTTCAGAATTATAGCTTTTATTACTTGTTCTTTACAATCAGGTGTGTAAACTTAGAAAAGTTCACAGTTTTGGAAACAAAAACTTCTTCAGGTGAGCAATCAATTACATGTTACCGAGGTGTTGAATTTATATTGATTGTTTACCTGTAAAAACTTTATTTTTTTGTTAAAAGTATAAATTTACATAGGAACGAGAAGGCTATCTATGTGAGAAAAGCAAACCATTTTAAACCAGAGAAAATAAGGAATTGTTTGGCAAAGTAAACACAACAATTTGAAACTTCATGTAGATAAACTATCAGTTTACTGAGCATCTGACAGAGAACAGGACGGGCAAGAAAAACAACATCTGTTGATGACAGAAACATTGTGGAAAAATAGAACACAAAACAACATGAGTGAACATCACCATCAACACCAAGGGTGCAGGTATAAAGTCTCACAATCCACCGTTCAAAGCAGACTTTGAGTCCGTAAGTATGCGGGCCATACCACATGTTGGAATTTGCAAGGTAGTAAAGAGATGAACGACAAAATTTCTGAAATGCCAAATGTACGAATAAGACCAAGAATGAAGAAAGCGATGGAAAAGTCAAAGTATAAAGACAGAAAAAATCTGCTTACGATCCAAAGCATACCAACTAATCTGTGAAAAAAGGTGTAAACAGTGTCTTATTTTGAGATTGCATGTGTGCTTCTGAAACAGTCTCATTCATATATATTGATGTTATTAACTGAATGAACTCAGAAGTCGACAGAAACCTTTTGCCTACCAAATTACAGAGAATTTCGTCGAATCTAACCAGGAGGAATTAGTATTGTTCAGACTGTTGTCTTCATCTTTATTGCCAATTTTATGAGGTTTCGGCCTTTTTACACGGTTGTCCTCTTCAGGGGCTAATAGATTCGAACCGAACCCTTTATTTTAATCAGTGGGGTATGGAAGCCAGTAATACGGAGTCCTAGAGAAAATCATTAGCCTCAAAGATAGCAATATCAGCTCTGGTAAAAATGGTTAACAAAACATTAGGTTTATAAGTCTCAGAAATTTGTATACAGGTGTTCTTAAGAACACATGCCCCGGCAGATTTAGGTGCTGATTAGTTCCAGTGACGTGACCCAAAGAGTTGTCACTTTAATATCAGTCTACAGCCGTGTTGAACAAATAACTTAGAGAGTTGAGTTAAAGGGAGATAACTACATCTCTACCCAAAGTGGCGTTACACATGGAATTAGAATGATATACCCCAGTGATCAAAAATAAATGTTCGAAATCCTAGCATCTGAAGAAGGTCGTAAACAAGGCAAGGGCGCGAATCTGAAATATGTAAATAATGTAATCAGATAGAAATCTATAATGCAGCAGGTCACTAACCAAAACATACTACCAACATGACTTCATCAAGAGAAAACTGGACAGTTTTAGGCAATGATTGCACCGTAACCTAGTACAGTAGGCATTTCATCTCTTCAAGAAGATGCTAGAAAGAAAGAAACCCGAAACAAACAAGATCTCAAAAAAGCTTTGTTGAAAGTCTGGAGAATCATTGCAAATAAAGAATTGAACAGTTTGGTGTGACCTCAGAGGTTTGCAGACTTGATGCAGTGATTTCTAGCAAGTATTATGCAACCAAATATTAAATGCTATTTAGGATTTTCTCTTCCATTATTTTGGTTACCTAAAATAGGATGATCTGATACAAATATCCTCAGCTGTATAACACATCTAAGTTTAAATACCAAAAAATAAATGCTAAAAATCTGAACTCTTGTCTCCTATTAATTTTTAAATTTTTAAAGCAAATGGTCTTCAGTGAAGAACACAAACAAAAGAATTGTCCTTGCCGTTACAATACTTATAGAAAAGACTGTCTATTTTTTGTGTATGCATGTGTGTTTGTTTTTAAATTGTTTGAATAAATGGGATATATAGACTGAAATAAATCATATATGAAAACTGTATTTAACAGATATTCAATTTGAAAATGCAGAAAACGAATGTTGAAACATTTGGTTCCGGGAGAGCCTAGAAATCATCACAAAAACGATAGAATACGTGGATGCTGTCAAACTCTTTAATATTTAGCTTCATTGCACGATAGGGTACTACAAGTAGTTAGTGTCATTGTGGCACCATTTGTTAGATTTCCGTGATTCTCTCACGCATGTTTCGAATCCAATGAACTCGGAGGTTTTATATTGAGGGTAAAATAATTTAAACAGATTTATGTCAGCCACTGTGAAAAACAACGGTAACATTTTCTATCATATAGAATTACCCTCTCAATCCGTGGCCTGTATTATGTTAATCGACATTAAACTTGAGAGATAGAGAGAAAAGAAATGTCTGCGTAACACGTCACTCATTGCTCAAGTCCACAAGTACTATGACTGGCTACATTAATTTGCCTTGCATAACCACGGTTAAAAACCTATCGACTAAAAATAGCTAGTTGTCGTTTCTACTCTATATTCGTCCTTTTAAATAGAAAAGGTTTGAATCCTTGCTGGTGATGGTGGTATAAGCAAAAAGAAAATTGCACTGTTAATGCTGTCAATACATCTGAAAGAGAACAAGGTTGTTAAAATTTGGCGCATGCTGTGTAAAATTACGTTAAGCCCTCTTCCAATTAAGTTACGTAAACGTTGTCTTTTCGAATACATATCTCAATCTATGTTTTGTAGTCTGACGAACACACCCACACATTTTTCTTCTTGTAAATACTTTAAACAATGACGCATATTTATTCATGTAAATCTCAATTACATATATGCTATGCACACACGTTCACACGAATATGTAAATATTACAGAGGCAGTAAAATATATATAAACATATATATATATATATATATGTGTGTGTGTGTGTGTGTGTGTGTGTGTGTGTGTGTGTGTGTGTGTGTGTGTGTGTGTGTACATGCGTATTATGAAAACCTTTGTTGTATTGTATGTGTGATTTCAACTCTTTCGCTTTTTCTGCTGTGATATAGACCTGTGATCTTTAATCAGCAACGCTTTATAATCTTTTATACTAATGCGAAGACCTCCTCAATTATCTGTCTATTTGCTCTTCTTTATTTTTTAACGACCACGTTCGCCTTACGCTCTCAATCAGTTGAGGCGCCTTTTCTTCCCCAGCAAAAGAAATGAGAGCTGCCTCTTTTAATCTGGTGTCTTTTGTTTAATCTAAATAGCTATCAGAAAAAGAAAAGAAGATATTAGAGAAGATAAAATTTGCTTAAACAAAAAATAAATAAGGCAATCAATAAAAAAAAGAAAAAGATCAAAAAGAAAGTATTAATCAAAAGAAAACAAAATAAAAAGTATAAGAAAAGGAAATTACGCCATTTTGTTTTTGGTCTAACTGTGAAATCACTTCCTTTAACTTAGCTACCGGCTAACTATCGCTTCTGCCCTGCCGGTGCTCTAGAGAGCTACAATTCGTTTGAAAAGATAGTTTCCAGCAAAGAAACGACTGTAGGTTGAAAAAGAAAACATTTTTTCTTTTATTGTTTTTATCATTCAAATCATGGTTCAGAATTATGCCTTAGTCTTTCTTTTTGTAGAAGTGGTTGATCACCTTCAACCACAGATGATTTTGTTTTATTTTGGTGTGAAGTGAAATAGTAAAAAGAAGTTGCGTTTATGATTACTTTCTTCTTGTTTATATATGATTATTAACTCTCTCTCTTTTTGGTGCTGTTATTTACATCGTGATTTCATGCTACTCTTGCGAGTAGGAAAACTAATTCTCACATCAACCATTAATAAAACAAATTTATCTATTAGAGGCGTAGACTAACATTGGTAACAAATTAGTCCATAAACACCTTTTCAGAGAGAAAAATGCAGACCTTCGTAAAATAAACACACTGTGAGCCAATGTCCGCTGTCTTTCCACTCGTCATTTCAAGCGTCTCGATTTAGATGCCGCATTTCATAGCAAGCGAGTAAACGGAATGAGACAAAAAAATTCACATCAGAAAATTAAATTTCTTGCACACGAGTTTCTTCTTCTTCTTCTTCTTCTTCTTCTTCTTCTTCTTCTTCTTCTTCTTCTTCTTCTATGTGTCTTGTCTCTTCAGTTTCTTCTTCTTCTTCTTCTTCTTCTTCTTCTATGTGTCTTGTCCCTTCAGGACGTAGGCGATCATGAATTTTCACATCTCCCTATCCCTGGAGGCTCTCAGCACTCCTTCTTCCTCTTGCACCATGCAACCTTCGTTCCATCATCCACCTGATTAGGTCCTTCAAATATGTTATCCGTTGCTTTCCTCTGTCTCTTTTTCCTCTATCTGGCCTGTTAGTATCAGGTTTCTCCAAGCCCTCCTTCTTCATTGCATGTCCCATGGACTTCAGCTGCCTCTTCCTAATGCTCAGTATTAATTTCTATTTCATTTCCATCATTTCTAAGACGCCATCATTGCTCACATGTTCGATCCCTGATATTCGCAGCATTCTTCTGTAGAACCATATTTCAGTTGCTTCAAGTTTTTCTTTCATCTTTGATGATATTGTCCAGCATTAACTGCCATATTGAAGAACTGACAACACATAGCAATCCAGTACTCTCTTGTTTGTTTCTAGTGAAATTGTCCTCTGTCTTAATACTTTACTCAACATCTGAAATGCTTCCTTTGCAATGCCAATTTGCCTGCGGATCTCTGTGTCGCACTTTCTGTCTTCTGTTACAACACTTACCAGGTATTTAAATTTTTTTTAGAGTTTATCATAAAAAATAGACAATTTATTATGCTTAGATTGTAGCGAGTTTGTCTAGTACGTATTGACAGCCTTGTTTTAAATTGCGGAATGAATGTCCACCGTACTATTTATCGAAAGTAGTGATAACTAAAATCTATCTCTCGACAATTTACATTTGTTTGCTTTTTATAATCTCCTGTTGTAAGGAATTTCCATAACATAATATTAAAGCATGTTACATTTCTAGGCTAGTAGTATGATAAAGTTTATATTATTATTTAATACCAAATTATCTTTTACGGTTTATCAACTTGTTTAAGGTTACTTAAAGGCAAAACATTTTTAGTTTGTAAGGATTTTATTACAGATAATAATTTTGTGAAAGATGTCTTCCTATTTAACCTATAGTTGAGAGGAAAAGTTGTAGATTCATATCTTTTCCAACGATATAATTAATAAATGAATATAACGAATGAGTCTGGAATTCGAACTCGATTCTCATATTTCACTTTCCGGGCCTTTATTCATTACACCACCTACACATCTAAACTTACAGAACCTGGTAATCTCAACGGTCATCTAGCTAACTACTAATCAGTTTCAATGTTGGTTAAATTCGGTGATCAAATGAGAACCAATGTTTCAACGTGATATGGCCGTAATTCTTGGTAATGCCAAATCTCTTCGGAAATAATATTTTTTAAATTTGTGCATCGCTATAACCGGAAATATAATAAAGTGATTTCTTGTTGTCTATTTTAGCTTTGAATTCAGATTTGTTCTCTACATGTCTGTTATCCAAGTGTTAATATGTTAGTTCATCCTGAAACTTAAACGATAGCCTGGCGAAAAATCAAAGATCAGTAGTTCTGCGATGCTGTAATTAACAAACTAGACAGGAATTTAAAAGCTATTCATAATTCTATTTATTGTGACGATAATCGTTACCTTACGGGCACATCTACAATTTAAAATAATATTAAAAGCGAAACGATATCAAAATGTTTTGAATTTATAAATCATACACCTAGCCTAGTTGAATATATTTCAGATAAATTCGAAACATTTGAAAAGTTTTGACCAAAATACAAGACACTGAGAATATTGGCAAGACATAAACTTTAATATTTCATTCTGAAAGTATTCACCCTTTTTAAACCCACTAGGGCCATTCGTATCATATTTGATACAGTATGAAAACAAGCCTTGAAAGAAATATTTTCCTGAAAATTTTTTTAAGAGAAATATTTCAAATGAAAGCAGTACTGACTGCTCAGTCAATGAATACCAAATGTTTCCTTATAGGGAAATACCAAATGTTTCCTTATAGGGAAATACTGTATCAAATATGATACGAATGGCCCTAGAGGGTTAAACTAACCAGGTTTTTATTGAACTAAACATTAAATATACTTTCAAAATGAACGGTATTCTGTTATGGGGATTTTCTAATCGTAGATTTGATGTGAAACCAGGCCGTAAGTATAGTGCATTCAGTGAACATCAAATTAATTTTTTTGTCGCAATTGATATAGCCAGAAATTTCTATAAGCATATACCACGTCGAAGTGGCTAATGATTTCCTAAGAATAACTGAAATGCAGCATGAAGTCGAAAGTGAGGACAGAACTCGCTACGCAGGCGAATTTGGTCTGGATTTCTAGACTGCTAACCGTTGCAACATGTCCATGCCCCATATTGAAATAGGTGTAAAGCGTATTCGGTTCTTGATTTAACGCTTGTCAGAACGCTTCTGTCAATAGCTTCTGCATAGCTACATCGGTTGAGCATCAGATTCCAAGAAGTAATTACAAACCAGTCATCTGAAGGTCTGGTTTTTATATACTCTATGTAAACCACTGGAAACTATATTTGTAACAGGGTACTTTAGTTGATATAATGGGTAGCAAACTTGTTTCGCTAAATCAGTTACAACTGAATTAATACGTTTGATCCTCACTTAGTAACACGATTAGTATATCAGTAAGTTTTCCCGATCTTCAAGGTGAGATTAAAGTATGGTATCTACCTTAGCGCAAAAAACAAAAGAAAAACAGATTTTATTTCTCAATGTATGTCTGTTTTGGAAAGATGGCAGCTCAGACGCATCTTTGGCATCCGCTGGAGCAGAACTGAAACTATTATTAAGAGGTGCACGTTCTTGTGGAACAGCTTCCCGCAGCATGACCTCACTCGTTGCATTAAAGAGAGGTGTGGGATCTGTAGTAAGACCGATGTTATCATACCCGACATTTGCGGGGGCTAGACTATTTATGGACCTGACACGTGTGCACCTTATCTCACACTTCTTATTAAAATGACCTTGAGTCAAACCCTGCCAGCACGGTGAGATATCTAAATACAACCACAATTATTCACGTATAGGTTAAATTGAAAGGTACACTTGTTTTTCTCAAATTTAAGGTAGGTCCGTGATGAAAAGTTGACGTTTGCAGTAACAAGTGTAATTGCTAATAAATATTTTAAAGTCAAACGATGGAAAATTCAAGAAGAAACAACTTCTCCCAAATAGGCCTACTAATTCATATATCAAAATTAAAAAATAACTTTTATCCTCATATTAAATCATATTAGTAAAACCATGTCAGTTACATGCATACCTACAACTTTCTTGCATATTAACTATATTAAGTTTATCTCTACAGTTACTGTGTGTACTTCAGTGAGAGTTTAGTGAAAAGTAGGAGCGGATCCAAATTAACGTCTGAGGTAGAGTGTTACAATAAAACAAGATGTGCCGCTTATGCGCATATGTGGGGACATTAACCCTTCTTTTTTTTCTTTAAATGCCATGTTTTTCATGAACTAGCCATTATGAACTTCCACTTGTCTCTATTCTTTATCTCTATTTAAACTTTTTCCTTTCAAGTATCTCTCCGAAATCCAACTCCGCCTTTCACATGCTCAAGAATATCAAGTAGGTATCGCACTGCTTTCTATTGCCTCTCTTTCTCTCTATGCATTCTATGAGTATTAGATTCTCCAAGCCCTGCAACATCATTACGTATCCCCAAAGCAGCAGGCGTCCTTCCTGATGCTGAGTATATATTTCTTTCCTTTCCAGCCTCTCTAAATCTTTGTCGTTCCTCACATATTCAGTCCATGGTAACTTCAGTATCGTGCTGAAGAACCACATTTATGTTGCTTCAAATCTTATCTCCTTTATCTTTGAGAAGATCTTCCAGCATTCGCTTCCAGGTGGGAATATATCACACAATACTCCATTACTATTTTTTTTATTTCAATAGAAATCTTTCCGTCTCTCAATACTCTGCTTATTTTTGGAAATGCGTCCTTGGCCATGCCAATGCACCTTCGGATCTCAGTGTTTCACTTCCCACTTCCCAGGTATTTAAATTTCTACAACTATTATAAATAGGCGTAGTCTTAACAATTTAAGATATACGGATGACACTATGTTGATAGACAACTCGGATAAGGATACAACAGGTTCTCCTCGGCAGCGTTGTAGAATGAAGTCAGCAAAAAGAACGAGCGATCAACTACATTAGACAGACACTATGGCCATTAACGAGAGAAAAATCTCAAGATACGAATTCCAAATTTATGATGTTAATATCAAGCTGGTAAGAAGTTTAAATATATGGAAAGTTTTCAATAGGTGATGGAAAGTGCGATACCAAGATCTGAAGACCCATTAGACTAAAAATAATCATGCGAAAAAAACAAAAACAAATATGCAAACATCTGGGATACGCAAATTTAAACGTCACAAACGAAGAAAAATTATTGGATTGGCATTTTATATCCATCTCCCTATATGACAATGAATGTAAAAAAATTCCCTATAGACAAAAATGGAAGCAGTCAAAATGGCATTTTACGGTAGGATACTGAAAACTCCATGGACGGAGTAAGCAGCAAGGATGTTTCCATAAAATTGAGAACGGAAAGAAAAAATTTACTCATGGTAAAAATAGTAAGTTAAAATGCCTTGAACTTGTATTGAGAAAGGAGGATTTCATCCTCACTGGGAATACTGAAACAAAAAAAAAAAATAAGGCATAATCCCAAGTCCTTTAGATGAAGAACTTGTTTGAATGGACGTCCAAAAAAACAAAAAAAAAACAAAAAAAAACAAGCATATGGTCAACAAAAAGATCGTACTAACGATACTACTGAATTAATATATAAAATGAAGAAGCATCCATGACAGGCGTCCGTGATCTCTGTCTCAACTGCGATATATTACAGCATACAAAACGAACGGACATATTAGACGCACACCATTTAAATAAGGTGCGTAGACAATTTTCAGTATATAATGGAAATTCACAAATATACTTCAGTTGTAGCAGAAAAGATCAATGTATAATGTGTTGGCTTCCCATCGTAATAAGACTGATCACAAATGTAACATAAAAAATGTTACTCTACTCAAAATAGAGAATAATTCAATACAATGAAAATGTTTATAGACTGCCTTGATCACAAGTTCATCTACAGTAAATATTTGCCTTAGATCGTACAACATTTCATCATTCCTGAGAGATCTTCTATCACATTGTGGAGTAACTACTAACAGAAGTGATGGAAAGTAAAAGAAAATATTCTAAACAAGTTTGGCTAGATATAAGATAAACCAATTAAAGTTCTTAAAATATTCTAAAATTTGTAAACTCCCCAGCATGCCACGTTGTAGCGTATTGTGTAGTCGTACCAACATAACAGATGTAATCTATTAAAGGTTCTGAAGAACTAAACGCGTCACTAGTAAACTTTTCTTTTTCTTACATAATGCCCCAATATTGTTCTTGGTATATAGAAATATATGTCGTCATTTCAGTTCTGTATATGAAAAGCTTGCTAACGACACATATATTTAAACAAAGTAAAGAAACCATTACGCCAATAATATCATATCATATATGGTTGAAAATATTGTTTGGTGAACTACGCTTGTTTTTCTATAGGTTGTTTGTATTGGCCGTCTTCATTCCAGTCGCAACAGTTACACTGTCTCAATTTTCTAACAAAAATTCAAACACAGTTAAAATGTTTTATATGTCATTTCTATGACAATTCTTTCCACTTTATTGCATACAAATTTTGATGTTTTATACATATTTATTGTTTAGTTGGATGTGCGTTGTAGACAGTGGATATCGGAAAATCGGCGAGCCGAGTTCGAATTCCAGTTGAATTCATTGCATCCATTACGCGCAAATACCCTTGGGAAAGGTATTAATCCGTCTCTTCCTTCCAGTTATGGGTTAAATAATAGGACAGATTGGGATACTATAGCCTTGGTCGGCAACCAGTCTACTGCAGAAAGCAAGGGCAACCTACTGCGGGATAATCTTCTGCCCAGTCAGTCATGTCTCTGTCGAGACATGATCGCCCAAGCGTGTATTTCACGTATGGCACTTAACTGACTGACATTGTTTTGTTGATATTATTATCATATTTTCTTGTGCGTGTATGAATGCATATTTCAGTGAGACTATTTGGAAATCTGCTAAATCTTCTACCATTTAATTTCTGAAGGCGACATGATGACATATTAATATAGGTATAAAATATTGAAACTTTTGAATAATCAAGTTTATAACTATTCAGGTTTGAATTTACTGAAGAGTTTAACTTCTTGATAACGTCAGTCTAGGCGGGCAAACCGTGCATGTGGCATTGTTTTAAAGTCAGTCAGTTAAGTGCCATACTAGCTACACGCTTTAGGCGATCATGCCTCGAAAGAGACATGACTGACTGGGCAGAAGATTATCCCTCAGTCGGTTGCCATTTCTTTCTCCGGTAGACTGATTGCCAGCCAAGTCTATATAACTCAATATGTCGTATTATTTAACCCATAACTGGTGAGATAAGACGGATTAATACCTTTCCCAAGGGTATTTGTGTGTAAGTAAATGCAAATAATTCAACTGAAATTTGAACTTGGCACCCCGATCTCTTGTTCCGAGTCGATATCCTCTGCACCACAACGCACATCGACGGTTTTAAAGTGATTGATCTAAATCTTCTGATCGAAATTTGTTAGAAAAAACTGTTGATATTTGAGACAATTGAAACAGCATTAGTTCACACGCCATCATAACAGAGGCTTTGACTGTACTTTATCTGATTAAAGTGTCATATCTCTGATCACGCCAGATTATGTACAGTTTTTCCAAGAAAATGTCATTAAGCCCCTCTAAGCATAGCTGCAACGAAAACTTCAGGTTGGCTTTGATAGAGTTGAAAATAAACAAATATTCTTGAGCAAGTTTCTGCAAGAGAGATTATCTAAGCACACTAGTAGACTCTCTATTTTCCCGAAGGTGACGGCTTCCTACTATTAACTAGGTTATTAACCCTCTCAGGACATGAACATTCAAGTGCACACACAAATGATTCACCCTCTCCTGGAAAAAAAAACGCATTGATCCAAAACAGTTATAAATTATGTGTATCTGCTATCATATTTACCCCGATCAGTAAAATGTAGCCGACTACAAGTCAGTGACGTAGATAGTAGGGTGAGTTAGTGAAGTCCCTAACACGATCTTATTTCCGGATAACTTGCTCGCTACAAAGTCGGAAATTTCACTGAATTATTTTAAAACTAAGTACTGCGGGATAATCTTCTGCCCAGTCAGTCTTTCGAGACATGATCGCCCAAGCGTGTATCACGTATGGCACTTAATTGACTGACTGACTTATTTCTTTACAAAGAAATCTTACCTTCTTGCTATATGTTCTGTCTTTATAGTTCTGAGCTGGTGGAACCTAAGAATGGAGCACATTTGATTTTTTAAATTAAAATTTGATAGAGAAACGATAGACTTGCAAGCTAACATTTGTGTGAAAACGGCATCAGAGTGGAGAAATTGTTTTCTTTTACAAGACCGTGTAAAACTGTTGTAACTTTCCAAAGTCAGAAAGTGAGAACTGATCAAGTTCAACCAAAATATGACAGTGACGATTCGTGTTTGATTTATATTTTTTTCTTTCAATGTTAAAACTAGGTACCTTTATAAAAATTGCGATAGCTAAGAATGAAATGTGGATGCGCATTATGGTGCATTAGATATCGGCTCGGAACGAGAAATCGGGGAGCCGAGTTCGAATTCCAGCTGAATTCATTGCATTCACTTACGCGCAAATACCCTTGGGAAAAGGTATTAATTCGCCTTTTCCTTTCAGTTATGGGTTAAATAACAGGACAGATTGGGTTCTATAGCCTTGGTCGGTAACCGGTCTACCGCAGAAAGCAATGGCAACCTACTGCGGGATCATCTTCTGCATAGTCAGTCATGTCTCTTTCGAGCCATGATCGCCCAAGCGTGTATCACGTATGGCACTTAACTGACTGAAGAATGAAAATTAATTTATAAATATGAAAGATATTTCTTGAAGCTTTTATTTGAACTTTAAATGAAAGCTAAAAGATAAAATTACAATTTCCAGGAAGAAAAATACTCTGGTGTATTTCAAACAGAAATTATATTGACTGGAAGAAATTTTCATTGTTTTTTTTTTCCTGAAATAGATGAATTATCGCTACTTTTATATTTGCCTTTCATCGCAGTGCAATTTTTTTCTTAAAATATTTTCTAAAACTAAATATATTCTGAAGCATTGAAGTATAATTAATCTCATTTGAAACACATTTTATTTGCTTCACATTTGAAATATAGCAGAAATGCAATTTTTTAGAAAAACGCATACCCCTATATTAACCAAATCCAGCCATTTATACGTCTTTTATGAGGGGATGATAGATTGATATTTGTTCTACGGAGAATTTATCTATAAAACACAATTTCAGAAAATTACTTGAGCTTTATTTATTTTTCAAAATATTCTCCGTGTTCTACTTTTAGAAACGTTGATTAAGTTTAAATTTACTATTTTCTAGCTCTATTTGTAGACAAATTTTGTCTTTTGGTCTACACTTCACGTATCGTTACCTGGAGAAAAAAAAACACAATTTCGAACTTTGAAACCAGTATTGAAACCTGTAAGCACCAATTCTTGAAGTACAAATGCAAGTACAGAATTATATATGACCAGTTGAGTATCGAACTGGTTGCCATAGCATTTTATATATTGAAAATGGATGAATAGTTTCCAAAGATCCTTCGTTGTTTGCAAACATCATATAGATTATAAAATCATTTACTTGTAATGCATTTATCGCATTGAAAGATATTACAATCTCTCTGGAAGTATTTTTTTCTTTTCTGTCCGAATCGTTAATCTTACTTGATAACAAAAAAAAATATTTATCCGGTATCTGATTACCTAAAAAGATTCGGTGAAGATTCTGCGAAGATTCAAGTCACATAAGGTAAGATTTAAAAAAAAGAGAAATTTTCCAAAGTTGCTTTGTTATTGGCTTTTATATTTTGTCAGCGTCAGCAACAGACGTGAGCGTCTTCCTGAAACTACGGCTGTCATTCGAATAAGTCGAGCCCGTCTTACATTTTCATTAATTGCCAAGAAGAAATAAAAGAGAATATAAAATAAATAGAAAAAGGAAACCCGGCAAATAAACGTTCCTCGCAACAGACGTGTGAAGAAATGTTAAAATATAGATAAGTATATTATATATATATATATATATATATATATATATATATATATGTGTGTGTGTGTGTGTGTGTGTGTGTGTGTGTGTATGAAAAATCAGCACACATTTCTTGATGTATATCATATTGCCCATTGCTCTGGATAATATCCATTGATCTTTCTATACAGATCTATCTTATACTATTTAATATCAAATAGATATTTTGGGAATATCCTCTTTATTTACGGATTTGGTATCTCTCTCTCTCTCTCTCTCTCTCTCTCTCTCTCTCTGTGTGTGTGTGTGTGTGTGTGTGTGTGTGTGATCAGCTGAGTAATTTTTGTACTTATCTACACTACCGGCCAAAATTATTAGGCGATCCCAGTGTTTAAAAAAATGTTTTCATACTAATTTTAGTATTTGTTGCCAAGTGAATAATTGTAAATGAAAATAGAATGGTTCTTTTGTTAATATTGCACAATGACATGTGCATCGAATAAATTTATAAATATTCAATGATTACCTATATTGCAGTTTCATCAATGAATGAATGAAGAATATTAAGAGTGATTTTGACGAACACATCTTTGCTTCCAGGCCTTGTAAAATTTTGAAAAGTAATAACAAAAGAACGATTCTATTTTCATTTGGCAATAAATACTAAAAATAGTATGAAATACATCATTTCTTTTTAAAAAAAAATGGGGTGGCCTAATAGTTATGGCCGGTAATGTATATCTTCTCTCTTTCTCTTTCTCTCTCTCTCTCGCTCTCTCTCTCTCTCTCTCTCTCTCTCTCTGTATATATATATATCGCTCATTTAGTCAATGAATTAGAGCACTTTGCCTATTGGGCTCGTATAATGATAATATACACGCTAAAAAGTATGCCTTCTTCTACCAAACGTCCATAGACCAGAGGTAGAATCGCCGACTGACGCCAATTCGGTCGGGTTTAAATCCTGGGTTAAAAAGCAATTAGGGTCTAACCGTACTGATGAGCTGTGATAGAGCGAAACAGATCTGTCTGCGGATGACTATATATATATATATATATATATATATATATATATATATATATATATAATTTTACAATATAGACAAGGTCATTTCTCTTCACCCATTTGCTAACATATTTGTGTTCGGTGTCTTCAATGTCTATCATTCCAAGTGGCTGGAAATCTGTCACTGCTCTTGCTGGATTTAAAAACTTCTCAATTACTCAGTCTACTCAGCTTTCCTTAGTAACCACAACGGACAGGCTTTTCTTCTCGATGTATTTCTTACTTCTATCCTTGAAACTTGCCATTTTATGCAGCTCTGCTCTTTTTGGCAGCTCTGATTATGCTGTGGTGAATGCAGATATCTCTTTTAACTCCTCTTCTTTCCAAGAACTTCCTACCATCAGAATATATTTATGGTATCTACACGGGCACTGCTACTCGGTCCGTTAGTTCTTTTGTGATGCCCTTTGAAACAAAGATTTTTGTCTCCCTGTTCAGAAATTCGTCTCGGTAAAGTAATATTTAGCCACATCTCTGATATATAAAATAGAGGTGATGGAATATGAATCATCATCCTAAAGAAATGAGTCACTGAGCTGGCTCCAGTCTTCTGAAAACCCGATATGTATGGATTCAATGCTTCCTGCTTTACTAGTTCTTTGTCATGCACCTCTATAGTTCCTGTTTCGAAGAACTCTGAGGAGCTCTCTTACCCCTCTAATAACCAATCTATTAGCTTCTTACCTGTTTTGACAAGCTATATATTGACAATGCTGAAATAGTTAGGCATCTTATACCTTTCATTTTTTTCTCTGATAAATAATATGACTTCTGCATTGCCAAGACTACTGCTGATTTGATAACGACAATCGTTATATTTACACACACACACACACACACACACACACACACACACACACATATATATATATATATATATATATATATATTTATATTTAATTTACATATAAATATATTTTTATTAATTAAAACATAAAAAAAAGACAAGAGGAGATCTGTACTTAACTCGCCTACGCGTTTCGTCCTATCATTGACTTTATCAAATCACATAGACGAAATGAGCTTTATTCTAAATTACGTAACTATAAACAGACTAACATACATAATAAAAATTCCAAAGAAAAACGGTTAAATTCTTTTCATTTTAACATCTCGTGATATTGCACTACACGTGAACTCTAGAACTAAAAATATCTGTTAAACTTTTTCAATGATTTGTGAGCGTTTCTATAGATGCCAACACTGTTTGTTTATAGATACGTAATTTGGAATAAAGCTCATTTCGTCCATTTGCCTTGAAAAAGTCAATCACAAGACGAAACGCGAAGGCGAGGTGAATACAATTTTTTCTTGTCTTCTTTTTTTAACCATCCTTTTCTTAATCTCAGATCATCACTGAGTAGAGTTTTACATACATCCATACATATATATAACGGAAATTAACGAAGTTTAACGAAACTTGGTTATAAACAACCGACAATGTGAAATGTTTTGTTTGAAATAATGTTCAAACAATTCATTTCATATATATATATATATATATATATATATATATATATATATATAATGCTTTTGTTAAGATCGGTGAATCTCGAAAGCATTTAACAGGGTTTGGCACGCTGCTATTGTGCAAACCCTAGACCTACGGTACTTCTACAGGATTGTTTGACTTAATTAAATCGTTCCTATCAAATTCTGAAATGAAGGCTGTTTTGAACGGGAAAGTTTCTAGATCCTTTCATCTTTACACGTGCGCCTAGAAGGACCTATCCTAGGTCTTACGCTTCTTCTACTTTTCATCAATAATCTTCCTGATATCATCAGTTCTCAAGTAGGCGTCTATGCTGATGACATCACTATATACTCCGGTTTTAATAAGAAATCTGCCAAGGCTGAAAAGTAAACATGGCTGCTGCACTTCAAATGTTTTGTGTCTATGATGCATAAATATAGATAGATAGGTACAAACACCCAAACTTAATATATATTTTCATCAAAATGACACAGATAAACTAGAATTATTTCACTTTTACAAAAAGCAATATTTGCGGATTTTCAGTCAAGCTTGTAATCCATTAATTTCTTGAAGCTACAAAATTACACGACCACTCTCTTTCAATTACGTACTGCATGAATAACCCTAACTTTTGTTTAAAATTCAAGTGCACATGAAACCTGTTTAAACAATGCAAATGAAAAAGCAAAAAATAAAAATACCAGAATGTCATTACTTCATACACTCACTTCATATTAGATTGAAAAACGTTTCTTTTTTCTACATATTTATCTTATGTTCGATAGATATTAGGTCGACTTACACAAAACTGAATATTCAACAAACATTGACATCGAAGGATCAAAACTTGGCCGCCACATGTCAGTTATCCCCATGGTAACTTTTCTGGCATCTCTCAGTGGAACAGAGCTCTCCGACCGGAAAGGATCGATAGACCACGCTTTCCCAGTCCATACCCGTACTGAAAATAGAGATAGAGCGAGCTTTTGCCCTTTTGCTCTACGCGAGTTTTCCGTCATCGATGTGCTCGCCTTGGGACACATGCGTTGACGTTTGACAGTCAAACTCCTCATCTAAGGGAATAATTTAGATCAGAAAAGCCTTCATCGTTTCCGAACACATTATCTACACATATACATACATTTAAATAACAAATACACGCATGCACAAATACACAAACACAATATATATATATATATATATATATATATATATATATAGATAGATAGATAGATAGATAGATAGATAGATAGATAGATAGAGAGGAAGATCCATAGATAGAAAAATAGATAAATACATATACAGATAGAAATATAGATACATAGAAAGATAGATAGATACAAAAGAAAGATAGATAAAAAGTAAGATTGATAGATATAAAGAATTAGAGGCCATAATCAATGCTGAAATAGTTCATCATCTCACTGCCCACAAACTCTTCTCTGATAGGCAATATCGCTACCGCTTTGCCAAGTCCACGGCCGACCTGCTAACAACCGTAACGGAGTACATGCTACAGGCCCTTGATGAGTCTGATGAGGCTCGCGCGGTTACTCTGGACATCTCCAAGGCTTTTGACAGGGTTTGGCACTCTGGCCTCCTATGCAAACGACGTGGTTACGGTATTACCGGTCGCCTGCTTGACCTAATCCAATCTTTCTTAAATAACCGCAAAATGAAGGTCGTTTTGAATGGGCGTGCCTCTTCGTCCTACAGCAGGAATGCTGGTGTCCCACAGGGCTCTATCCTGGGCCCGACGCTCTTCTTTATTTTCATCAACGACCTCCCAGATAAGATCAAGTCCCAAGTAGGCATCTACGCAGATGACACTACAATTACACCCGTACCAGTAAGAAACCTGTTGTGGCGGACAGACATAATCTCGCTGCTGACCTTGAACGGGATCTACACTCGGTGGTGAACTGGGGCAAGAAGTGGCTTGTCAACTTCAACTCAATCCAAGACCAAGCTGTTGTCTGTCAACCATTACAGGCAACCTCTTCTGCCTCCCATAAGCATGGACGAAGCGATTCTACCGGAGAGCAATACACTACGCCTCCTCGGGCTTACCATGTCCTCAGACCTCAAATGGAACCACTATATTGAATCCATAGCAAAATCAACTGCTAAGAAGGTTGGGTCAATATTTCGATCCAGGATGTTTTTTCCACCTGAATCCATCCTGCATATATACAAGTCAACCATCCGTCTGTGCATGGAGTACTGCTGCCATTTATGGTCAGGCGCCCCTGCCATTTTCCTCAGTGTTCTTGACAAGCTCGAAAGGAGAGTCTGTAATGTGATAGGTACTGATCTGGCGGCTCGACTGCAGCCACTTCCCCATCGTCGAAATGTGGCCTCCCTTTGTCTGTTCTATAAATACTTTCCTGGCTTAAGTCACTGGTGCCTCCTCAACAGGTGTTTACTCGTGCAACCAGACTGGCAACTAGGGCCCACCCATTCACAGTCAGGTTAGCCAAATGCAGACGACAATTCTACTCCTGCAGCTTCTTCTCTCGCACTTACCGCCTGTGGAACTCGCTCCCGTATTCTTGCTTTCCTGACGGCTACAACCTCCAGAAATTTAAATGCAAAGTCAATATTCATCTACTAACCATTGGACTCAATCTCTCTCCCCACCCGTGTATAACCTTCCCTTTCTCTCCACCTATGCATCTGTCATTGCACCTGCTTTCTCAGCTTTCTATTGCTCCTTTCTAACCAGTTTGTACTCCTCACACTTTTCTAATTCATCTTTCATTTCGTGTTGAAATTATTAAAATAAATTAAATAAAGAAGAAAGATAGGTAGATAGAAAGAAAGAAAGAAAGAAAGATAGATAGATAGATAGATAGATAGATAGATAGATAGATAGATAGATATCTGGAAAATCCAAAAATTGAGATAAGAAAAACATTAAGTAATAATTAATTAACGAGTGTGTACCAGTGTTTGTTGTTAAAATTATCTAAATGTGAATTTTTTATTTTTTATTTTTTATCTTGATAATGCTGTGTATTTAATCTTGATAATGCTGCGTATTTTATCTTGATAATCCTGTGTATTTAGCGCAAACCATGATAAATTAATACGCCATAACTTGTATGAATACCAAACAATAAATATATATTTGAAAGAAAACGTTCACGGCTTCTCACACTTTTTATTTTATATATATATATATATATATATATATATATACAACAAAATCTCTAATAAAGTGAAAACAGTAAAATAGAGAAAAATAAGAATAAAATGTTGAAATATACTCATGGATGAACAAACAGAAGAATAATGTAAGGAAAAGTACTCCCGTAATGATCAGAAAGAAGAATTCATTGATGGTAGAAAGTGATATTACTGAATTCAAAGAAAGAAAAAATGACAGAAACAATGGAGTTAGAAAGAAAGCAAAAAGAAAGAAGATCTTAATGTCTTCTTAAAGAAAATCTCATAAAAAATTGATTCATTATTTAGCAAATAAAAGATAAAAAATTCTAAATGATTTAAAAAAACTAAAAGATAACGAAAATTCAACAATATGAACGATAAAGAATGAAGTAAAAGAAAAGAACGAAATATAAGACAAAAGAACGACATTTAATACATAAATGTTGTGAGTAACAAAAAAAAGTAATAAAAAGAAATGTTCAAAAAATAAAAGGAGACACGATTGAAAACATTATATATACATATATATATATATATATATATATTTAGAGTAAAATCGAAGTAAGACCTGTAGAAATATTAACACATGAAGACATTGTTTTAAACATGAAAAGAGATAAAGGCAAATCAAAATGAGGAAAAAGAATTTAAAAATATAATATAAAAACAGCATGTGATAAATTAAAGTAAGTTAATGAAACTAGAAAAGAAAAAGCGATTATATCTTAGGAAGATGGAAATGAAAGAAAACGGAAAGAAAGACCTGCAATAAAAAATATTTAAAAAAATAAAGAAAGTGCTAGATAAAGAAATAAGCAAGTGTAAGAAAGATAATATAAAAATATAAAAAAGATATAAATAAAAAAGAATATGAAAGTAAGACAACAAGAAAATGACTTAAAATGGAAAATAAAGAAAAGGAGAGAGTAAAGAAAGATAGAATGTGGAAACAAAGAAATAAAAAATAAAGACAAAATAAGCCTAAAAAAAGAAGTACAGATATAAAGGAAAAATAAAAGAAAAAAAACAAGATTGAAAGAAACAAAATTAAAGTAGGAAACAAAGAGAGGGAGGGAAAAAAAGAAAGAACGATATAATGAAAGAAAGAACTATAAACAAAGAAACAAAGACAGCGTAAACAAAAAAATGAAAAAAAACGTATAAGAACAAAAGAAAGAAAATAAAGTATGAAAGAAAAAAGAAAAGAAGTAAAGAAGGAAAAGTAAAGTCGGAAAAAAGAGAGAATAAAAAAGAAAAAAGTAAGGTTGAAAATATAAATTCAAAAAAACAAAGAGAATGACAGATTAAAGAAAGAGAAAAAGAAAATGGAGACTGGTAACCAATGAATTAAAGGAAAACGACATTATAGATAGAAAGAAGCGAAGAAATAAGTAAAGAACGAATAAAAGAAAGAAAAATAAAGAAACAAAGACAAACGAAAGAAAAAATGCTAACAATCAAAATAGACAATAACAGAAAAGAATATTTTTAAAAAGAAACTCAATACAAACAAATGTTCAGAAACTAAAAAAAAAAGAGAATAAAAAAATGGTATCCAAAAACATGAAAAGAAACAAACGTTGCCAAGAGCATAAACACTTGACAAAAGATAATGAAAATTAATTTAATATAATTTTTGTTTGTTGTTTTGTATCCACACTTCCTTCGGGTCATATGTTGTTACATATTTCGTTTGTTAATTATATGTAAACTGTAGAGCTTTTGGGGAACGATAGCGGGTTGATTGCCGTTGAGTTTTCTAAGGATTAAATTTCAGAGCTGTCCTTCTGAATGGCCACAGATCTTAATGCGCCGTTCTTTAATTAAATACCTGAGGAAGATTCTTTTCCATTGAAATATCAGAACGAAAGGGAATACAATTGTCTAAGAAGAAATTCGAACTCGGAACGTTTTTACTAGTTTTTGCGATGCCATCATTTATGCTACGGAGATATATCTTCTAAAAGATTATATATATATATATATATATATATATATATATATATATATATATATATATATATAAATTAGACCACTGTAACTAATGGCATATGATACATCATACGCTAAATACTGCCTCCAATTTGGTCGGGTTTCAATCCTGAGTAAAACAATCAGATGTCTAACCGTACAGATGAGCTGTGATACGGCAAAACAGGCCTGTCTGGGGATATATATATATATATATATATATATATATATATATATATATATATATATATATATATTAAACGATAGATAGAAAGACGAGAAGTGGATTCATACATTCATCAAAGGTATTTGACGTAACCAATTATACGAAATTATATTGGATCTCGGCTCTCCAGTTAACAATTATCTGCCATTATCTATTAAACTATCCAAACATCCAAGCTTACAGCACCTGATATTCCCAATCAGTCAATCATCTAGTTCCTGACAAGTTTCAAAGTAGCTTAACTTCGGTGAACTCGTGATTCAACGTGATTTCGCTGAAACCAAGAGTGATGGAAGGAAAAAGACAAATGTGTGCGTGGATATGTATTCTTATTTATGAGAGGGTGTGTATATATATATATATATATATATATATATATACCCTGATTGAGCACTCTGGAAGAATGGTAGACTTTTATAAACAGTAGCTACTCTCTGGCATGTATGCATCACTCATTCAGTAATGATTCAGAGCACTCGGTAGAATTGCTGACTGAAGCCAATTCGGTCGGGTTTCCATACTGGGTTAAAAGCAGTCGGAGTCTAACCGTACTGATGAGCTGGTATAGATAGATAGATAGATAGATAGATAGATAGATAGATAGATAGAGAAATACAGGTAGATAGATAGATAGATAGATAGATAGATAGATAGATAGATAGATAGATAGAAATACAGATAGATAGATAGATAGAGAAATAGATAGATAGATAGATAGATAGATAGATAGATAGATAGATAGATAGATAGATAGATAGATAGATAGATAGATAGATAGATAGATAGATAGATAGATAGATACTGAGATACAGCGATAGATACAGCGATAGATACAGAGGTAGAGAGAAAATGATAGTAGTAGAAAAACACAATAAGTAAAAGAGAAACAGTTTAAATAAAACTGAACTCATCAGATAGCATAACCGATAAAAAAACTATCCCCAAATGTGGGAGTGTAGAAACAAACGATGGTTTTTTTTTTATAAAAATAGAAACGAATACATGTAGAAAATTATACAGAAAGAAGATATACAAGTAAATACAATAACGAATTTCAAACATATTAACACAAACGCGCAAAAACGCATGCATTGACACACCTGCATCGCAAGCAAACCAAAAATATTACACATAAAAATTTACACATATGAAAAAGCACGCACATGATAACGCATACAAATTCATGCCCAGAAACATTAAAACTTACTTATAAATATACACACAAGGCCACAATGTCGGAAACACATACTAGCACTCAGATAGAAACATAACAGAACAAACACAAGTTAATACAAATACAAGCACTAACATAAAGACACACACATACACACACTTATGCGAGAAAACAGTCAATGCATAAAATCAATTGGAGATAAGTAAAAGAAAAACTTCATAAATAAAATTAAAGATGGCTTAAAGAGGAGAATATGTCTAAGTTAGGGAAATAATGTAAATAAGAAAAATAAATCCCGACACATAAAAAGGAAAGGACTTGCATTAAATGGATGAAATCTCAACGAAGAAGGAAAAAAGTTTAAAATGAAATTCGAATTAATGCAAGCAAAATAAAAAAAAAGTGAAAGCAACAGACGACGTATAAAAATAAAACTGGAAAAATAAAGAAAGGTGGTAACAGTAAGAAGATCGGCGATTTCGTCCGGACGGGATAGCTTAATTTGGTTGTCAGATTAAAAACGTTTCTTGAATTAACAATTTGATTTCAGAAAGATTTCCAGAATTTCTTCAGTAATACTCCTGTGGTCCTTCGCATTTTCCCTTGAAATAAATGTGTAGTCAAGTCAGGTTGAAATCAACGTTGAAGTTTTATTAAAAAAATAAAATAACATTAATAGTAATGATGACGAGTGGAATTGAAACAAGGCAAGATGCGTATAGGTTGTTTGACTAAATAGAAAAATAAGAAATCCAACGAAATATCGAAAACATGTATAGAGAAATAAACATTAATTGGTTCCTGAAATGATTTGGGATCTAATGCCAAAAAAATGTAGTTATTTTTTCAGCACAAATTATTCTTTTCATCATAATCCTGTTTCTTTGCCAATTAGCCTCACCCAAAGCTGTATATTGAATATTATACTGAGAACATTTCAGCACACAATCCTTCTAGACTATAAATGTATTGAGTAGCCTTTGTAAGTATACAAAATCAAAGACAGAAATAATTTATATGAACTGATGAAAATGAAAATGAAATACAAAATTAGTATCGGAACATATAGGATGAAAAAAGAAAGATAATCATTTAAATATAAGGGAGAATACGGAAAGAAAGAAAGAAAGAAAGATATTTTGTCGTTCAAAGAAAGGCTGAAAACAGGAAGAAAAACGGAGAGTGACTCATTTTAAAATAAAATTTTAAAAAAGAGTAATCTCTGTAGTTTAATAGAAATAAAGAAAAGAACCTGTCCTTTAAAAGAAAGGAATCAAAAAGAAATAATCTCATTATTTATGAGAAGGGATTAAGAAAAAAGACAGTGTTCGTTTAAAAGAAATGGCGAAATGAGAAAGAAAGCATGTCGATTAAAGGAAAGTCCAAAGAAAGAGGTAAAATTTGCCGTTTAAAAAGAAGGATAAAGTGAAGAAAAAGAAAAGTGTCTTCTGTAAAAGAAATGATTAAAAGAAAATGAATGTGCTGAGAATTTTCACAGAGGAAACGAGATTAATAATCAAAATATATCATATATATATATATATATATATATATATATATATATATATATATATATATATATAATATAGACAAGTTTTGTCTATTAATTTTGTGTAGGATCCGTTCATACCGTCTGATATACTTGATGGTGATGTCGTTGAAAGACAACAAAAAATCACAGTATTTGTTGAATTTTTTATCGGGTCTAAGCTGGGGTATATATATACCCCAGCACTCAACACCTTTGAAAAGTGCCTAAAAAGCATACCACTGGTAGACCCAAACCTTGTGCGTGAATTTGGTAAGACAACTCTCTTTGAGGGGCCATCGATGCAAGTACGGTTATCGGGACCGAGGGTTTCAGCGTCCTAGCATTATTCAGATAGATGTCCAGACCGTATATTCTTTAAGAAATTGTGACTAAGATCTACTCTGCATAAATGAAAGGTAGCTTTGTGTATCTTGAACAAACACAAGTGTACCTGAGCAATCTTCTGCAATGCGGATAACCTAGCCGCCTTAATAGACGGGATTCCTCGAATACGAGTTGCCATTATTATTATTATAGACCGAGAGAAAGAGAGAGGTAGAAGAATAGGTTTCGTTTTGCAAAGTTTTTTTTTTCATACAAAATAAACGAAATGAGCGTAAAATTACGAAACCTGTAATAAAAGGAGTTAATTTTGTGAACCTAAAATGAGATAAAATCTTCAGAAACAAAGGAAAGCCTGTACATTTTAGTGAAAACCTCAATTTATCCACATTTTTATAGAGACGTATATCTAACACACTTGAATACAGCTCATGTCATGCAACAAAAAACTGTCTTTTAAAACAAGTTTTCGACAACAAATCATTCTTTGCTTTCGTCGAGTGGAATAATGAATTACATTTCCTTTTCTTGCCTGCAAACCAGTCTCTTTACGCTACTGAACTTTGTCAGTGTAATGCTCTAGTTTGAGGAAATTAAGACACGTTTTCCTGTCTTTACATTCGAGAAATTAGTCGTTTTTTACTTAACAGCTTGTGGATGCAAATCGAACCGATGCGTTAAGAATTTGCTACTTTGGAAGCTTCTTATTTGTAAAGTGCGAAACCAATCAAGCTTTTCCTCCCAATATTACGATTGATACTGTCTTGTATTCACTGTCGTTCAAAACTGCAGACAGCTTGTTGTAAGTCATTTCAGATTCTTCTTTTGATTGTAAATCATTTCGGATTCTTCCGTTCTTTCATGACCCAACACGCGAGCGTTCAATCAATGCGTACCAGATACATCTTACTTTTCTTAATGAGATGTTTTTATTCAAGTTCTATTTTTGATACGAGAGAATTTCAGAAAGGATACAGAAGAAAATGAAATTCAGTACAAACCAAAGCAGAAATCGTAATAATAGTAAGTTAGAAATAAAAGGGAACTTAAATCATAAATATGCAATAATAAAAAACATGCTTAGAAATTAAAGCAAATGATATTTGAAAATGCGTCAAATCTGTGTGATAATATGATTTATATAAATAAGATGGACAAAAAATGAGTCGTCTTCGTTTATTTGCCGTGTCCCTTCAAGACGTAGTCAAATTTTGTCCCTCATAGTAACTTTGTTTATTTTGTTATTTCTCCCAAACCGTTTTATCATTAATTTACATGCAGATTTTCTCTGTTCCTCTTTCTTTCAACCTGTCCTGTGTGTAGAAGACTTTTCCAAGTTCTCACTACATGCCCCAGAAATCTCAACCGCCTTTTCTTGATGCTTATGAAGAAGTATCTTTTTGTTTCCATTTTCTCTAAAACCTCGTCCGTTTCTCCATGGCATCCTCAGCAGCTTTCTTTTGAGTCCCACATTTGTGATGTCTAGTTACTTCTTTAACATTATGGACATTATCGAGCATTCTTCACCATATGGGAGATGTCCTTCCATTACGTAACAATTCAGCGCTGATTTCTCTGTTTTAAAAAAAAAGTGGTATCTTAATACTCTTCTTAGTTTTTGGAATGTATCTTTGACTTTTCCAATATGTCTTTGGAATAGAGTGTTATACACACACACACACACAAATATATATATATATATATATATATATATATATATATATATATATATATGCTTGGGGACAGTGTTTATTATCTGTAAACAAGCTAGAATTTATTCTGGTTTAGATAAAATCAACAAGTAAGAACCGTGAATCCTTTAATAATTTCTGCCTTTGGCATAAGATCGAAGTGCATAATATATGGGCTGTAAAGTTTGATTCCGTTTGATAAATATTGATTACTATAAAGATGCATCTTATGATTCTACTTTATCACAACAGCTGCTTCATTGTTTTCTCAATTTAACAGTGATAAACCACAATTTTTGGTTTTATCCACCACTCCAAAAGCAACATTAATAAAAAGAAAAGCAAAAACAGGCACCACTGAATCCCCAGTTACGTAGACATTTGTTACTCAAAATGCTGTTTTTTCTTTTTCAAATCTCTTTCGTTGTTTACACAGTTTCTTTGAAATTATCAATCTAAGCGACACCTCGATTTTTTTTAAAACATACAAGCGTTTTTCTTTATTGAAAGTTAAAAACATGCTACCATTTTGCATTGCGAATGTTGATTTTTACTGGTGGTAATATTTTAAATTGCTTTTTAATGGTGGTAATATTTTAAATTGATTTTTAATCGTGGTAATATCTTAATTGATTTTAATGGCAGTAATATATTAATTAATTTTTAATGGTAGTAATATTTTAATTATTTTTTAATGTTTGTAATATTTTAGTTAATTTTAAATGGTGGTAATATTTTAGTATCAGCTATGCATTGCTACCAATCTATCTGTATTCGATGGTTAAATTGTTGCCAATTTGTATTATTATTTTCGGTCATGCGCATTATATTCTTATTTTTTCTCGACAGCGCCGTATATTAGAGTAAGTTGGACACCATCCTTAAAAAGAAAAACACTCTGACACAATTCACTCCGTTAGAAATTTGCAAACAACATGCTGTCCTGTTTGGCATTCGAGCCGGAAGCTTTAATACGAATATTTCAGTGTGTTTGAGTGTCAACATAAAAACAATGCACTACATGATATATTCACTCAACATGATAGTGTTTGGAATTATCAATAGGGACGGTGACATTATAATTCTATTCATCTTCTCACAGGGTTTCAGAATTAACATGAAGGCCTTATATCAAGTGTCTTGGGAGTGTAGTATTCTGCGTCAGGAGGGGGCTGCTTGAAGACCGTATGTTTGACCACAGGACTCTGCACTATGCCACACAAGCAGCAGATCCTAGTCATGACCGTTAGATAATTTATCCGACCACATCACGCCCCACAGCTGGCCACCTTAATCCCCAGACTTCAACCACCTTGATTATTATGTATGAGACGCAATTTAGCGAAAGACAAACAAAACATCTTGCAACATCAAAAAGGATCTGAAAACAAAGTGTGTCCTTGGTATGACCGTCAACTGCATCCGGCAGGAAGGCCTCTGATTGAGAGGTTCTGAGGAGCATTGAACCACCTTTTAATTGATTTTGTTCCCAGGTCCACCTTAATTCGGAGTAGTAGCATCTGTTGCGGTCCCAGCTATCGGAAAATAGTTAAACCCCATACAGGGGTCAAAACACTATGAAAGTTATATAAATAGACTTTTTATATAAAAATATACATTTTTAAAGGAATAAATTATTGCTATAATACATTTTTGAAGGAAAGAATATTATTATCATTTTTGGACACATCATCTTCAGCATTCTGCGGACTCGGCTCATATTCAAAATCTTGTCAGTAACTGTATAGTTGATGCTTCGCTAGAGCCACTAAGGCTGTTTTTATCGTGACAGCATCACTAGATGGTTTGCCTAACACGGCTTAAGAGAGGCCCATTCAGCCTCATTGAGAGAAGGATACTCCGCGCCAGTTTCCCAATCTGGTATTTTTTACAACCTCGCGGTAAAAAATTTTGAACAAAAAACTAGAGCTTTTTGGCATTAAATAACCCACAAAGTTTTATATAGCGTTAAACAAAACCCCACATTTTTGGCATTAAATAACCCACTGAGGTTGATATGCCGTTAAACAAAAATCAAACTGAGACCGAAACTGAAGACAAAGATTTTGGCAAGAATCAGCAAATTAATCAATGAGACCATCCAGAAAATTTCCAAGAGATTGTGAGGCCGTGGTTTAACCCCATATGGATTTATTTGAATATATTTTACTCTTTAGTATTTCGAGATATTTTTGTGAGCAAGTCTGTGTGCGATTATTTGTATATGTTTGTATATGTTCATTTAGTGATATTTAAAATGTTAACTGGTTATAAATTCCAAAGTTTGTTGCAAGAGCGGGATAAGTTATTTCGGATTTGAAATTCGAACATTTTTAATAAGTTTAATTTCGATGAAAATAATTGTGGGATGTAGACTTATCGAAAAATTTGTCCTGATAAGTGTCTCGAACGGAAACTCATGCGTCGGTCAATCTATTATATGTTTATATTTATCTGTTATTCATTATCCTCATTATCTAAAAAGTTCCATTTATTATCACTCTTTCTTTCTCTCTCTCTCTCTTATATATATATATATATATATATATATATATATATAAATTAGAAAAGAAAATTTTCAAAATTCAAAGGTGTCGGATGTACATTTCGACATAGGATCTCTAATAGAGATTCTACGTCACGTCAGCGATATTGTTTTTCCAAATGGCGAAGGCTTTGAGTTAGAGTGTGGAGGGTTGTTTGGTTAACAACGGTCAAAAAGTGGAAAAGGACAGAGCTGGTAGGCGCGGGGTTACAGGGTGTTGAAATGGTATATTTAGGAAAGGGAGGAATAGGCATTCATATTTTATAAAGATAGACAACTAAATGAGTTAAATTACTTTTTAAAGTTAAGATTTTGGGCTGTTTGAAGAGGTGTATTTAGACGAGAAGGAATGGGTTTCAATATAAGATTTAAAATTTTTTTTAAAGTTTATTTGATTAAACCTTTTAGGTAGAAGCGAGTTAAATGCCAATTACAGGAAGTTATCAGTTTAAAAATTATTAGAGAAAAATATTAGAGAAAAAATATTAAAGAAATATATACATATATATATATATACATATATGTGTTAACCAAGGAAAAAGGGATTTAGTAAAAGAATCCATATTTTCTAAAGATAGGTAATTAAAGGAGCTTGGGATAGGAAGGTAGAGTGGGGGTTAAAATACTTTTTAAGGTTAACGTTAGGGTAAACTTAAGATTAAAACTTAAATTGAATCCTTTTAATTTATATTCTAACATCTAGTCAACGGGGATTTAAATTCTAAATTGAAGTATTCGAATTATTTGCCTTGTGGAGGCACTTACTGATGAATTCCCTCCTAAGATTCAGTGGCAGGTGTTGGTGGGGGTATTTTAATACTGAAATTTTTTCCAGTAAACATAGACAGCACCTATCACGAAAATTCCTCGAAATACGGGCTGAACCTATCAGTTTCCAGCTAATTTCAGGATCCAGCCCTTCTTCTTTTATTTCCCGAATGCCCGCGAAAGAGCTGTCTGGTACCTCTGACCGCGGTTCGAAAAGGAGTACCTGTGGTTATACAGTCTTTGTTTGAAAGGACCGGCGGACATACCGATATAGGTCCGGAAGTCATTTTGATTAGGATCAGGTTCTTACAATTTACCTTTTTACTCTTCCACTTCGGATTAAAGAAAAACAACAAATATATATATATATATATATATATATTTGTGCGTTTGAGGGGTGAGTTTTTATGTTCTCTGTCAAAAAACATTATATTGAAGTTTATTAAACTCGAATGATAGATCATGAAATCATGAATGTGGATCCCACATTAAGGAATGATCATGAAACTAGAACTTGTACACCACTACAAGATGACCAATATAATAAACAATTTTTTAAAAAACAGTAAAACATTGGAAGGACGATTGAGAATATCTAATTGACTGCACGAATAAATTGATTTAAGAGACTAGGTTTCTCATTACTTCGAAAAAGTCAATGCAAAATAAACTTCCTAATTTCATATATTCTACGGCCTGACTTGGCACGGATAAAAGCTGCCGGTGATCTTTTCAAAGGGCAAGCGTGGTTCAGTTAACACAGTCTACATAATTTAGTCACCCAACTTAAATCGACTCCGTGATTAAACGAGTCTGACAATAAATCATATATATAAAGCAATTGTGAAACAGGATAGACAGTGAGATAGTTTGGTGTTTAATAGCGTGGAAGTTGCAATCGATAAACCTATTACAAAAAACACTATAGGCGGTGAGATGATTTAGTGTTTCATCGCGAGGGATTTGTAACCGGTGAGCCTATTTCAAAATCCATAGAATATATTTTTCTTTGTTTTACACTATTACTCTAGAAAAGAGAATAAATCTACCTTTTCTTTAGCATCAATATTAATTAAGAAGCAGGGCAATGGGCCCCTGATTCAGCAAGGCTTCTGATCCGGAAGTTTTGAGGAGCGTGGAATCACCTCTAATTTCTGTTGTTCCCAGATCTCGGCTGATCCACGGCGGTGGCACCTGTTATTCCTTAAATTGGTGCCTAAACACTATGGCAATTATAAGAATAGATTTTTATAGTAAAATTCCAGCAATACATTTTTAAATATAACCAGAAATACATTTTAGAAAAAAAATATAATTCATATTCTATTAATACAAACCTATCATAAAAAAAAATATTTGTAATTTTTTGAATGCAGCTTAGATGCGGCAAAAAGTAAGTGGCACCCAATGAGGATCAAACTCATTAACCAATTGTAATGATTCTAGCGATGCAAGATTTCTAACCATTACATCTAACCAAAATAAATAACCATTGACTTTGATAAGCCATAAATCAAAATAACCAAATCGTTATCATGTTTATGAAGAACTCAGTAATAACTCATTAGAAAGAATATGAAAAAAAATTTAGTTCGAATCATGATATGGTAGTCATGGTTATGACGATAATCTGCATTCGACAGTAAGGCCTCTGATCAGGAGATTGTAGGTTCTCAACTCTATCCTGATCACGGATGGTAGAATCTGTTAAGCTCCCAGATATGTGCAAATTGTGAATCCACACTTTTAAAAAAAAACAATGGTCTAGGAAAATAAAAATAGTTTTATAATAAAAATACTAGCAATACATTTTTATTTTTTTTAAAAATTGCATAGTGAAAATTATCACCAATATATAAAAGGAAATGACAAATATGTTTTTATATTAAAGTTGATATACACTGACATAATAAAAAACAGAAAAAAGCAATTTGTTATGATTAATCTTATTGCTTGTCAGCACTAAAAAGTTTTCACTTTGTTTGATTTGTTAATATTATTTTGTTCTTAAAATACAGCTAATTAATTAAAATTTAGCCATGAGTTGTTATTCTCTTGAATTAATTAGAAAGTCTCAATATCCTTTTTTATATATCGGCATTGAAAAGCACATACGGATTGGTATGCCGCTAAGCAAAACAACCAAACCAAAGAAATAGGTTTATACCAAGATAAATGACACCTACCATAAATAATCTACAAAATATATCTATAAGTATAAATTTATGTACAAAAATATATTTATTTCAAGCCACAAAGTTGCGTTCAAAATATTTAGATTATGGTGTTAAATAATACAAAAATTGAAATACTGCTAAACAAAAACAACCGAAACAAACTGTGATCTCCTGTCTAGACGTGACATGATAAGAAAGGCAATAAAATCCAAGAAGATAGACTTGACTTAGAATATCATTTTTTTTAGATTTTCACGCTTGCAGATATTTGAGGCTGACAGCGTCTTCATACACATAAAGTGAAGCATAATGACACCATTATCGTTGTTCATTCGATGTCAGATAAGGCAAGCTCATTGGTTAATCGACCTCAATTCGTTCGCTTTTGCTCTTACATTAGGGGATCCAATGCAAGAGATAAAAACAACCACTCCAAATATTGCATTGTGCTGTATTGTTGTGAGACCAAACCATGACATGCTTTTACATTTAATGTTTATAAGACTAGCAGTATAACCTGGCGTGGCTCGGTTGTAATGAAAGCTTTAAAACTAATCCATTGTCCTGGAGCTCAGACCATTTGGACCTTGGCACGAAAGACTAAAAATCAATATTTGTTTCCAGTTAAAGTGAAACCGCAGACTGACAGAAAAATATCGGATGTAAGTGAAATTTTGATTTCCTGGTATCGATATCAAATAAGTTTTTTTCGTCGTAAACTGAATTTCGAAGGCGAAATAAATCCTCTGAGTAAATGGTGTCATGGCTGAGACTAAGAAATACAATTATATCTACTTAGAGCCAAACCCGAAGCAAAAACTAAAATAAAAGGGCTGAAAAACTGATTTTGATCAGACCTGGTATCTTGACATTTATATATATATATATATATTATCGATTTTCTGCACTATTTTAAGAACTGCAACTTTGAAACTTCTGAATATCGTTTCGTATGTCTTTGTCAATGAGTATCAAATTTGATTAAAATCGGACCACTACTTCTATGAACCCGATTTTTTCGATTATTGATTTTCGATATTTATCGGGGGTACCTCGACCCACAACCTAGCTAAGAACACTCGCAGACGCTTCGAGTAAAACTGTATAAATTTTCAAGAAAATCGGTTCAGCCGTTTCGCAGTCAATAGGTAACCAACACACACACATACACACAGATAAAGTTCCATTTATAAATATTACATTAAATAAATATTACAGTAAAAAAAACATTGGAAGGACGTAAATCTTGGCTCTGTCATATTAGCCGTTTAAACCTATTCGCTATCATTATACACCCAAAAGTGATAAGGGAGACAAGCATATGCACAATCTACAGATTGATGTTTGTAATTTAAAATCCTACATATTGTAAAACATTTCTTCCTGAAAGAAACAGCTGAAATTTCTCGGACGCATAATGAGATAATAAGGCTTGGAAAATTATAATTTTAGGGAATCTACTTAATATTAAAAGCAGCAAGCGACCTATCTAACGAAGAAAAATTATGGAGAGATCACGTTGAATTTAAACAACATCAAGGCTGGTCAGCAGCTAATTGTGTGATCTCTTGAGAATATAAATTACTGTATAATTAGAGGATGTATTCAAAAATGACACGAAATTGTTGATAGCAAAGCCGAGTTTCAATTCAGGTTGTGTTCATTATATTCACTTACGCGCAAATATATTGGAGAAAATTATGAATTCACATCTCTCACGATGAGTTAATTATTATGATTTGTATAATTAAAACATTATCACCGCCTAAAACTTTCTTAAAATCTAATATTTTTCTAGATTTAAATAGCCTGCAAATTGTTCATAAACCCTTAGAAAACGAATCAATGAAGTCAAACTAACCGACATGATTAGCAGAAATTGAATTAAGAGATGGCAAAAATATAAAACTTACTAGGAACAACAAAGAACTGGAAATTGTGGAAAGCCATGATCACTCACGTCATTAAGGGAAAAAGCCGTGTTAAAAGAAATCCCATAAAACAATTTTCAAATATTTTATTTCTAGCTGTTCTCTCACTTAAAAACATTTGTTAGGATCAAAATTAAAATTCGGATGAGTATGTGAAAGAAACCTCGACGTTAACGCAGTTTTTTTACTCATTAAATCAGTGCAAAATGATTTTGAAAATGAAATTTCTAATTTGAAATAATTTATGATAATTTTTTCAAAAAATAAGTTATATATAAGGTCTGGCTGCAACCCCGCAAAATTATAGTTTAAATATTCATATCAAAATTTCAATTAAGGGAAGATGAGTTTTTATAAGTTCACGACATGCAAGACAATGAATCCACTAAGCGACAAAGGAATTACTGAGAGAGAATATGAGAAAATAAGACAGTGTTAAGGAGAGAGAACAAAAAAGAACAAGAATTAAGAAGAGTAGACATGATTGCAAGAAAACCGAATGCATGCTCATCAGCAAAAGGAAGCAGCCCAAAGTGACAAATACAGGTGGAGGTGTTAAGATCAAGCAGGTACAAAAATTCCAATATCTGGAAAGTGTTCTAACTGAAGACGGAAAGTGCGACACAGAGATCCAAAGGCGAATTGGCATGGTAAAAGACGCGTTCCAGAAGCGGAGTAAAGTATTAAGACGCAGGAAACTTTCACTAAAAACAAAGAAGAGAGTACTGGATTGCTATGTGATATAAGTTCTCCAATATGGCAGCAAATATCGGACAATATCAACAAAGATGAAGGGAAAACTTGAAGCAGCTGTAATGTGATTCAACAGAAGGATGTTGCGGATATCGTGAACCGAGTATGTGAGCAATGACGAGTTTTTGGAAATGATGAAAACAAAAAGGAAATTCACACTGAGCATCAGGGATAGGCAACTAACGTTTCTGGGACATGCAATGAGGAAGGAGAACATGATACTAACAGGCCAGATAGAGGAATAAAGAGACATAGGGAAAACAGCGGATAGCATATTTAAAAGGCCTGAGCAGGTGGATGACAGAACGGGGGCTGAGAGACGTTACAAGATAAAGCGTGCTAAGAGTCACCAGGGATAGAGAGACGTGGAAGGCCATGATCATCTACGTCCTGAAGAGACAAAGTACATAAAAGAAGAAAAAAATGATTGTCTTTGCATTTATCTTTCAGAATATTACGTGGACTGGGAGGCAGGAAACCGGAAGAAATTTCCATATGGAAATAGTGAGATAGAACAAACAGATACATTTGTTGTATATAGTCATTTCAACTCTTTGTTGAGAATTTGCATTAATCTCGAACTGCGCATAAATTCCTAAGGCCTAGGTACGATAGTGGGTGCTCTGAGAAGATAACTCCAACGCTAATATCGAAAAGTCAACAGAAAACTTGTGAAGTACTAAAACTGGCGCTGGTATAGTACTATGAAGAGACAATAGAACTACATATATGCTTTAAACAGTTGTGTAATACCATTTTATACAGTAACGTATAAATCCAGAGACGACACAGAACATATCTCATCTGTAATTGTCATATCACAAATATCTGAAACGTACTTTAGATGTGGCATGATGCCAAATGTATGTGATACACAGTAAGGTTCCAAATCCCTTTTACACTCGTAATTGATCAATCAAGACAAGATTGCTAAATATTACACACGCCGTTTAGCGAAACATTTCAAACATATGAACGGCTAATAATACAGAAAGAAAATTAAGAAAAAACAACTGACGGTAAGCTGATGTTTTCTTATTCACTTCTCAATCACATGTTTGTAGAAAGGATCAGGTCTATATAGCAATTCCGTAAGCGTAGATTAGATGCATCATGAAAACGAAACTATGAAGCAGCCAGTTAAGAATGAACAAACTACACAACCTTAGTTGATCTCGGGCGATAAGTTTGCTAACAATAACACCATATCAAAGAGACTTGAGCCAGGTCCGTATAACAAAGTTGTAAGCGTAGTTAACCTTCGACACAAGGTCGAAAGAATGGTGAAGATCGAACTCACTATTCAGTCGTAAGTGCTCTAGCGAGATAACCTTGCAAACCATTACACCAATTCGAAGTGCATCGGACCAGGGTTATGTAGCGATTAAGCATAGCCTCTCTGTGGTACAATGTGGAAATTATGGAGCAACCGGTGAAAATTAAACATTATTCAGTGGTAATTGATCAGCTTGCTAAACATTACATTACATCCAACTGGCTTGTGCCAGGTTTCTCTTACCAGTGAACGATGTAATAGTGCATAGGCAATTCAGCAATTATTAATCGATGTCACTAACAGGTTAAGATCAAAGATCAAAGATTACACCCGTGTGCAAATTAATTGAAACAAGTGCTTTCGTTTATTTTCCTTCAACGTGCGGTCAGTTTTAGACACACTGAAGTTATAGGTTGTAATCAATTTCTGTTCTTTCTTCAAATTAAGTCAGTGGTGTGCAGCAAATTGAGTCTGTTTTCGTGGTGTATGATAAAATCTGTTTGCCCTTGACAGATATAGCGTCACTTGTGTTTGCATCAGATTTTTATCCCGCCCAGACACAAGTGTCTCGACTGTCGATCTGTTGTCCTACGGCTATTGTCTGCGATGGATGTTACTCCAAGAAAGCCTACTGTCGTGGATCCGGTCAAGAAGTCCAGCAAGAAAATAATACAACTAAAACAGAAAATAACAAATATGTATTAACACAGCAAAATACAATACGTGGAACTCTGTTAGTAGAACGAGTAAATACGGGTTAGGTAGTAAGCAGGACACGATATAGTCGTACGGTAGCACTCAACTCATCTACTTCTGCTGATCTTCTGTGGACCTCTCACTCTCTCTGAGCTTTTGATCTGCACTCGCGAGGAGAAGTATATGTAGTTGTAGGAATAGTTCAACCTGTTTTAATGAGTGATACTTCCATGAAACTTGCAAAAATTGTAACGCTGCACGAACAAACTGGCAAATCTTAGAGAGGGATAATGGACACTATGAGGGTCACCCTTTCAAATGTTGGTTGTGTCATCAAGGCGAAAAACAAACTGGATCCAGTAGTCATAAACGTAACAGACGGTACGATCCGAAAAGAAAACAACACTAAGAAACGCGGTATACGTGATCAGAGAAAGTGTCAAGGATGCTAGGAAGACATTATTTGTTCTGTTTCAAATAGTTTGCACAACGGTATAAATGGTTTCATATATTTTCCTAGCAGATATCGTTCGTACTCATCCTATTAAAAAACTGAGTACTTTGTAGAACTCCATGCCGGCTATTTCAATTGAAAAATTATATTGATTTGATGCCGCCATTATTAGAAATAGCTCTGCCGTGAAGACGCTGCTATTTTGTAATAATACGCGTTAAATACATAGTCGAATAACTTAAAAGGCCCGAGAAAAGTCTATAAAATGTTTAAGGTTAAATCAACTGGGAACTAAAATTTAAAAAACGATGTATTTTCTTCTGTTACACTTAAAACAACACAATTAAAATAAGATATTATAAATTAAGCTTGGGCTAAACTTATTTTTTGACTCCTACTAACAAGTATTCCTTAATCTACTAACCGTGTACAGGTTGCATATCTTTTATTCAATATACTTAAATTTTTCCTCTTATATCTATTTTTGTTATTATTATATTGTGCGGTATTCTAGACAAGAGTCCACAACACGGATGATACCTCCCAAAGTCAAAAAATATACAAGAAGTAAGTCCGGGTAATAGTCTGTATTCTTGCTGAGCATCGATCTGCGGTTCTGCTGCTCTGACAAACACCAGTTCATTGTCCCTCTTAACTTCAGTAGTCTGATAAGTGTCAGTGTTTTCTTAATATTCTCCGTTAAATATGCTCTATAGAAATGTAACTTGCCTTTTACTACTTCATAAGTAGCTTATTTTAATGGCTAGCATAGAATAGATTGAGAGAAAAAGAAAAGAGCTAAAAAGACAGCAAAAATGTAGAGAGTCATGAACGCTTACGTTCTTAAATGATTCGACACGTGAAAGGAGAAGAATCACCTTTATATTAAGAGACAACAGTATAACGAGAAATCAAAGGGCATGTTAAAAGAAATTTTATAAAAATGTATGAATGAAAATTCAACTACTTTGTTTCTTGATGCTGTATCCCTTATGAAATAATGTAGTGATCAAAATGAAAACCTTCTGAGTAGAGAGAATGTACCCTAAGAAGCTTATTGTTTATTTGGAGGTTGCATGCTTTTTATACATCCTGACCGTGTGGTTAGAAACTTTGCCTTCTGACGATGATTTGAATCTCACCAAGATGGATCTGTCCGTCGGATTACGGTGTGACGTTATCGGCTTGCAGAAACTAATCTTGTGCATCTTCTTTAGCAAGAAGCTGAAACCGTATTGCAAATTGAATGAAGCCGTGTCACTAAACTTACGTAAACACCGACAAGAAATTAAATAATTTTTAAAAACATCCCCGAACGATAGAGATCATAGAAATACATTTCAATAACTACATAATTAATGTGGGGTTTATTATTACTTAGCTGAGCAATTTTATTTTCGGATTTAGAAAGACTTGATTTTAAAGAAAATCTTAGCTTACACACACCTATACCTTTTAAGATCTAATTAAAAAAACATATACGTTTATACATTCACAAATGAAAAACTCATTTCATAAAACATTGGCTCAATAGGTTTTACTGTGTGCTGACGACTGCAAAAATAAAAAAAATAAAACCTCATTTATTAACCAAATATGATCAAGAAAATATGTCTCAAAAGTTGATCCGATCCTATATTTCACAGACGTGTAAACACCCGTGAGTTTTGCCACAGTGAGCCACACGACAATTACCGGACGTATATTACAAGCGACCTGCTTTTTTTTTTTTTTTAATCATATCACCCCAAGCAAGGTGAAAATGCCACTGATGCGCAGGGGGCTACGTAAGAGTGAAAAGATTGGAAAAGAGAAAAACCGGAAACCACATCCTAAACAGGAAACAAGGGATGAGCCTCTTCACCTGTTCAATAAATGTGGGTGGAGTGTGAACCGGGCGATAGTTTTTTTTAACTCTCTCACAAACTTGTACTTTCTCCTGTACTTTCAACAAAGAAACAACATTACGGAAACTTACACGTCATCACCTGGATGTCTCATCTAGGAAACAAGCTTTTACCAAAGTCTCATTCTTTCTTTCAAAGCGCATTAAACGATTTTATTTTATATTTTATATAGAGAATACAAAAAAACAACAAAGAGTAACAAAGGTATCATTTGCGCTTTCATTCATAAAAATAAGAAATTCCACCTATTAAAATTGTACACACATAAGCAAGATCAGAATTTAAGAAAACTGAACTCTTAAATGCACATTCAAAAGAAAAAACATTATGCAGAACTTTCAAATATGTTATTTCAAGACCACAAAACTGATGTTATTCTTCTCGTTAAAAAAATTAATACTTATTAATATAAAAAAGACTTGAACCCTATGATACTTTCAAATGTGGTCAGCTCGGTTACGTTTTATACAAGGCAATTTCGCAAGCATAGCTGACGCTCAATACATTATTTCAGCCGTGCCGTCTTTGAAATTTGATGATTATTGTAATGTGATCACTCTTTAGGGGTTATTTGTATTTTATGCTAGAATTCCTATACATACTTTTACCTGAGTAATTTATCGGATTTTGCAGATCAATATAGTGTCTAAGTATGAGGTTATTTTTTACAAATCTTCCAATTTTTATTGAAGGCTTAAGCTGAAGTTTTTATAATGGTAATCAATGAAGGTATCTCAGAAAGCATGTGAAAATTTGAAATTGTACATTAATCGTGCAGTAAAAGACGAAGGTATATATATATATATATATATATATATATATATATATATATATATATACATATATATAGAGGGAAAACTGAACAAACTGTGAGATGTAAATAAACAAAAATAGATAGATATGAATATTCTGAGATAGCTCTAATCAAATCTGCTGAAACAAATGCTGAACTTTATTGAAAACGAATAATAATATAGAATAAATAACCTACGTCCATTAAAGAATAATATATTTAAAGAAAGAAACGAATGAAAGCAATAAAGTGTAGATAATAAGATGAATGTAAATAGTTTTCCGAATTATACTAAGTTGTCACACATGAAATGACACACTTCATAGAAAATGAATAAAACGCTACTGAAATTTTAATTAACGAATTGCGTGAAATAGGCAAACATCATTATGAGTGATCGTTCCCCAAAGTAACTCTAAATTTTTGACCCCCATCATTCATTTGCATCTAACCACTGGCATTCTCTCTTACTGTTGTCAAAGAGTATCTATTTCTCATCGATTGTAATGATTAAAAGCAAAAATGCTTCTTTTTCTCAGTTTGTACTACGCGCAAATACCCTTCGGAAATGTATTAATCCGTCTCTTCCCTCCAGTTATGAATTAAATAACAGGAAAGTTGGGGTTCTATAGCCGTGGCTGGCAACCAGTCAACTTCAGAAATTAATGGCAACCTACTGCGGGATAATCTTCTGTTAAGTCAGTCATGTCTCTTTTGAGACAATATCGCCCAAGCGACTAACTAACAGAGTAAGATTACGTCATGTAGTTTTATTGTAATGATTTTCATTGAGCTTATGAGTATATATATATATATATATATATATATATATATATATATATATATATATATATTGAAAGAAAAATTATCTAAAATAAAAAAAAAGTCAGGAACAAGTCAGGATATATTTATATACGAAGAAGTTTACTTTGTTAGACGACCAGATCAATAACTAACCAAAAATGCTTCATGTGTGACAACCTAATATAAAGCGTTAATAGAAAATAAGTACTCTCACGAAATTCATAGGTTATTATCTACTAGAAATTATGCAAAATTTGTTGATATAACGATCATTTTTCGGCGGTGCAATAATAATATTGAAAAAAAAACGAAAACATATATAAATCATGTAAGGAAATAGAGGTGTATATTAAATTAAAGAAAAATAGAAGAAAGCATTACCAAAAAATATGGTAACTGCCATATACGTATCGAAGCGCACGGAAAACCGACAAATTCGACATTGAATTTAGAATCAACAAAACCAAAATTTCCAAACGTTATCTCTTTCGCAAGAAGACTAAAATAAAATATATAAAACATAAGAAAGAGAGAAAAAGGAGCCAGTTGGCTTTCACAACCAGCTAGCTCCAAGCCCAGGTGTACGCCATTTAAGCAATCTGGTGAAATCGACCATGAAAGATATTTGCGTACTTCCCACTACGGTCAATAATTCGGCGTGATCGCATCACTGGGCACAATTAGCTAGCGCCGCCATTTTGCAAACGCGACATAGCAGAATGTAATATAGAATGCACCATTAGTTCGCGCCATTTTTAATAATCCAATTTATCTATCAATTTATTTACATGTTTATAGATAGGCTGTTTTATGGTGTTCGTACGCCTCATGGTTAGTTAGCACATGATATTTTGTTGTCACTTTTGTATGTAGAAGTGAGCTCGCCCACCGTGTGGAAATCATTTATGGCAAAGGAAACACAGAAATTGCTAGGTATAATATAGAGAAACATAAACATAATGAGATGAGAATTCAGTTCCTGTTAACACGGGTACACGTACAGTCAGATACACATCCACATATATAGGTGTGTGTGTGTGTGTGTGTGTGTGTGTGTGTGTATGTGTGTGTGAATAAAGTTGAATGAGAATCCAACGTAATGGGAAATATATAAAAGAGTTTTGAAAAAAAGTTCTACTTCGACATGTTTCACCAAGGATCCGGTGGCATAAAAAGGAATGGAAAAATCCGAATCTGTAAATTTAAAAAAAATTCAATGAATAAGAAATGATACGAATTTTTTTTTCTCTTTATTTGGTCTGCTACTAGGAAAGTTGGTTCACTGTGTTGTGCTAAAGAATTTTGCTGGCCAGAAACCATCTTGTATATTTATGAATGTGCCTTCCTTCCTTTATATAATGCTTCATAATATGGCTAGCTTCTCCTGCTATATATTTATAGATCCTTGAAGAAGACTAAAAAAAGAATTTGCAATGGTGTTTTTCTGACATGGCATCTCAGCTCCAGTCTTATCCCCAACGACGTAATATGGATTCGTTGTGCACTTTCTATAAATACATACATAGCAAATGTTCTGATAAATATTTTTCCATGCTTGTCATTAAATAAAAGATATCAAGATAAAACACACACAATATATATATATATATATATACATACATATATATATATATATATATTATAAATTATGTTTTAGAACATGTACATAATTTCTTCTATATATGTCCTCTTCTCTACAATCATTGTAGAGAAGAGGACATATATAGAAGAAATTATGTACATGTTCTAAAACATAATTTATAATAAATATTCACAGCTCTATACATCATATATCGAGCACTGTTTACATTAATGTTTTGGACGGAAAAATTTTTCTTTTTTCTCTCCTTCATTACTTCTGGGTCATCTTTGAAATTAAAGTTTGTTTCATATTTTAGATAATTTTCTTCTAATTCTAAATACTATTTATATAATTATTTTAATATAAATGCAAAATATATCGTTTTCTGTTTTAATTAAAACTCTCTCTCGCAGATCGGATGGTCACGTCGGCGTGGTCTAATGGTTAACAAGTTTTTCGCTAGAAACAGTTATAACCGAGTAGTGAGACACTGCATATCTCACACTTTCATCCTTGTGCCACATATAAGAGGCGCTTAGAAAATCACCCCACTCAGATCGGATTTAAAATACATTTTCAAAATATAATCATTTATTGAATTATTAAACAAGGCTTTGGGTTTACGCAGAAAAGTCTCACGGGAAGGCCTTTACAAATCCTACACAATGAATTAGGCAAACAATTAGACCAAAATAAAATTTCTTACGGAAATGCAACACCGGAAGAAAAAGAAAAAAAACGATAGCTGCATTCCCCTGAAGATAGAGTCCCACTTTTTGTTTATTTCTTGTCTCGTTGAAAATGGAGAGAAGCGTTTCCATTAATCCAGGCATTAAAATAATTCTCTTCGTGCTTCTCTTTATATATATTTAATATCACCAGTCTTATTGATAATATTGTTATTATCATTTCTTGCCTTTTTATTTGTCGAATTTCATTACCCGGCCTATTATATCCACGCACATATATATAATTACACGAATCCTGAATTTGTTTCGGATCCACAACGAATTTACAAGCCTAGGTAATTTATATGATTCAAATTCCGCATATTATGTTATTAAACATGTCCATTGTATATTCGTGAATATAAATGTATATGTTTTATTTTTGATCAGATCACTTTCCCTTATGCATTCTGAAACACAGCTCCACATCTTATATACAAATTGCATATCAGTGCTTCACAAAATAGACCTACACTAGCGAGTGACATAATGATTATGGATGGTTGTCGTGGCCCCACAACAAATACTCTTCTCTGAACTATCCATGGATAACCGAGACAAGTGGATCAGGTAAGAAATGCAAGATATCCACCACTTATGGCCTATGGGTTTCTGATTTTAAGTATAGGTTTTATCTTAAATATCTGAATGTCGACTATTCGTCCATGTATAGATTATTGCTGACACATGATGCCTAGATCTCTTGCTATTTATCAACAGTGCACTGATAAAATCCAAGGAAGACTCGGCATTATTATTTGCCATGATTTTGGAGTTTCAACTTCACTCTTTTTCCTAATATACGCTTGCCTCACTGTACCTTTTCTATAAATACATTCATAGTAATTGTTCTCGCGATCTCTTTTTCTATGGTGCCGAGACGCTTTGAACTAAAGCACAGCTCAAGGCTAATAACAATGTTTCATCAATTACAATTAACAGTTTTTCGTGCATTTCTCGCTTGTGGAACACCGTTCTGACCCCACGCTTTTCAGCCAACTTTAATCTTCAATAATTTAAATCAAAATCTACTGTCCTCCATATTATGCTACATTTGTTCTCGCTACTTTACAACGTTTCTATTTCTTTGATACCCAGTAACCAATTGTGCCTCACTAGCCTTACTCGTCTGTATGAGGTAAATTCGATTGAGATGAATGCAGAACAGTAAAAAACACATGAAGTGGAATATCAAATCTAATCAATCACCAGGCCAGGTTTAAAGTTTAAAGTCATCATTATATATATATATGGTCACAGTCTTTTTTATGCTCCAACACAATTTTCTGACCATATTTCCTGGTGTATAGTCAGTGATATTAAAAATGATTATGAATTCGAATTCAGTTATTTGTAGTTATTTTGCCTATTTTTTCACTCCTCATTGTTTATAGATTCGTATTCAAGATTGTTCCTGTACAATAGCATCTAGATAAAATGTAAATATGGGCATTACTGTCAATTGATAACCGTCAGATTACTGAAATTTTAACAGTTAGTGTTGTCGTCAGTTTCCACTTATATATTTACATATGCCGGATCTCTGATAATGAGCACTTTTGCACATAAATAGTGTTGTCCTTAAATTATATATATATATATATATATATATATATATATATGTGTGTGTGTGTGTGTGTGTGTGTGTGTGTGTGTATAATAACGGTGTCACTATGAGAAACACATTAGTTTCTACTTTCACCAAATTTTACATGTCCCATATAAAAAAAAGTGTGAAAAATCACAGACAAACCGGGAATTTCCACAGGTACGTCGACGACATTTTTTGGGATAAAATTATGGACAAAATCATGAATCTAAAATTGAATTTTGAAAATACCTTCTCGTTAAAATTTACTTATGAACTCATGGACTACAACTAAATTTCAAGTTACTTGAGGTTACTATTGAGCTCAAATCTAAAGAGATTATCACTTACCCGTATATTAAAAAAACCCACCAGCATGAATAATTGTCTTAATTTTAATAGCCGGTGCTCTAAAAGACATAAAATAGTTTTTATAACGAACTTAAATCGAGCACATCAATATTCCTCCTCCGAAAGAATATTTTTGAACCAACCTAAACACATAAAACAAATATTAGTCAACATTAATTTTCGCAAGTACATCATTGATAAACAAAATTATTCTTGCAGAAATACATGACATTAGTATTAAAAATAACAAAACATCAACATATATTACTTCAGCCAGATATACATTAACTATAAACAAGCATATCTTTTATAGGGAAAATTATTAAAAATCATATTTATATCGTATTAAAAACAAAAATGTACAATTTACAATATATAGAAAATGGAACACATCAAAAGCTTGTTTTTAATAATTAGCTATTTCTTCTTGTGCCCTGTCACTTCGGGACGTAGGCGATCATGGCTTTTCACGCTTCCCTATTCTTGCTGGCTCTGAGCAGGCCTACTGTTACACCATGCATCTGTCATTCCGTCATCCATCTGATTAGGTCCTTAAAATATGTTATCCGTTGCTTTCCCTTGTCTCTTTTTCCCTATCTCTGGCCTGATTCTGCTTCGTTCTACTTATCAGGATTTGGTAAATCAGTTTTGTTATATGGATCATTGAACTGATGGCTCTGTGGAGTTCGCACTCGTTTGCTCCTGGCTTCTTACGTAGAGCTATGAAGATAGACTTGCTGAGATCATCTGGTATTACCACACTATTATATATTTCATTTATTATTTCAGTAATTTTCTTTATACCGTATTCTTGCAGACTATCAGCAGCTCTATCACTATGCTGTCTGGTGCAGCTGCATTGATTTTATTCAGTTTGGCTACTGCAAATTCCACTTCAGACTTTAATATTTCCGGTCCGTCCTCATCTTCTAAGCCTTAAATGTCACCTATCTAGCATTTAGTGTAATAAAATCATTTATTAATCCGTAACATACAACAACCCTTAAGAAAAACATTGTTCGAAAAAAGAAATTTCATCACCATATCAAGGTCATCTCACGATAAGAAAGGCACTATATATCAAACAATTTTCTCTTACTGTCAACGTTACATAACGTAACAGTGGAAATAGAGTTTTAAACAACTATACGTGGGAAGCTTTTTATTCCATAGGACTTCATTTTCCTGATTAAATTATATGTGCGAGAAGGAGAAGCGGATATAACAACGCAAGATTTGCCTATAATTATGCACAGACATTAAATACTAAAAATGTTGAATCGATTATAAGATATAAAAGAATGACAGATCCAAAAGATATTATACAATTAATATAAATTAATGATTAGACAATTAATATAAATTAATTAATGATTAGACAAAAATACAGAGATCGAAGGATTTAATCCAGAGCATTATAAATTATTGAAAGGAAAACTCGATGCTTATTTAGAAGGTTATAAATCGAGATTTATTTTGACAGTGTAAATTTACTTAGATTGTCTCATTCAGAGCGTTGAAAAAATACATAAATTAACTCAGATATTTAAAAAGAATAACAGAAGGAAGTGAAACTTTTATTATTTTACCCGGAAATAAATTGAGTATAGATACATCAGATAATACAGATAAAGTAACACCTATGTTTAATCACTGATACATAAAATCAAATCTTATGTGAAACAATATATAGCCAAAAATCAGTTTGAATTAGAACAACGCAAAAGGAGACACACGGACACACAGAGGATGTTTATATACAATCAGACAATTTTATATAAATGTACTCAAACAAAATAAAGGAGAATAGTAGTAATAGATATTTAAATCCACAAATAAACGACGTAAACGATACAAACCAATGGCCAGAAGGAAACAAGGAAAGAGACGCATATACAGTATAGTCACCAAAAATAATTTACACAAAAATTTTCAAAGATAAAAATCACCTTTATAGAGATTCTCTTTTAACATTTCAGTTTCTTTAAAAAATCTCTTCAAAAAATTTAAAAATCTTACTAAAATATTTCTATACAAAAGTCATTAAAATATCCAGAGAAGAAAATATTTTACAAAAATTACAAATGCAGAAAATAACATAATTACGAAGGAGCTAATGTGGTAGAAAACAATATATCATCAAGTGCTCCAAATTACGAAAACAAAGTCAATTTTCAGCCAATTTACATAAAAGGAAAATAAAGTAAAAATAAATGAAAAAAAATATTTCAAATTTTATAAGGATAAAGAATTAAATTAATTAAATCAATTTTTTAAAAATCATAATAGTAATTATATATAATAATAAATAAAGAAATAGTAAAATAAAATGCTAATAATATTAATAATAATAATAATAATAATAATAATAATAATAATAATAATAATAATTAACTATATTTTATATTGCGCGGTGTTCATGGTTCAGCGTCTGAGGCGTCTCCAAGAGGGAAAGTGTCATAATATAGCCTATAAACCCGTCTCAAAATGACATTGCTTGCCACATGGGCACCATCGTAAATATCATTAATCCTAACCATCTGCCTGGAATTTGTATTTTTTTAATATTAACCTAAAATCCAAGAGGCTTTCCTCTACGTAGTACGTCTCCCCGGGAGGGTTACGTGTTTATTGCCTGAAATCCATTTAAATATCACCTGGCTGTGACGTGGGCGCCCTGAAAAATACCAGTAATTCTTACCTTGTAGTCAAAACCTTTTGAGAAATGGTAGTGAATACTTTTTAACTAATTATAGTTTCAAACACCCCTACCTCTATATTATTCCATCAATAAAAGCATTATTTAAATTAGATTAAAACTTTTTTTAAAGAAAACATTACTTACGCAGCATACCTTTTCATTTTCTCATTCAATTACGCAGAAAAAGAAATTCTTGCCAATTGGAAATATCTGAAATCAAATTTAGATGAACAAAAAGCAAGATTGCAAGTGATATTAAATTTTTAATAAACATTTAACATTTTCAGGTGAGACGGGAAATAACATGATTAATCAACAATTAATCTAATAGATTTTCTGAGTATATTGACTTGTAACAAAAATGAAAAACATGGCGATAAATACGTTAATATTATCTATTCCCACAAAATTCAGAAACAACAATACGTTACTCAAAAACAATACCATCATTTTTAAATATCAAATCAAATATATTATATCGATCCAAACCAACCGATATTGCTACGTTTAAATTAAACTACCAAATAACTATCTAGTGAGCAGTAGACTTGAGTTCTACCAGTTCAGATCTTTTCCGCAAGAGAGAGAAACCAACAATGCACAAAATTACGAATGGACTAAAAATATCAAAAACCGAAGTGGAATCGGCAATGGTCCAATTTAAGAAAACCAGAGTAGCGGGACCAGACTGGATATTCATAGAGATGTTGATGTGCCTAGAAGGCTTTGGCCTTGACAGACTAACAAAAATAATAAACAAAATCTACGGCAGCGGCAATATACCACAGGATCTAAGCAGATCAATCTTCCTAACACTTCCTAAGAAGCCAGGTGCAAAGATATGTGAGCTCTATCGAACAATCAGTTTAATGAGCCACATAACAAAACAAATTATCCGGATTCTGATGAACAGAGCTCGCAGCAGAATCGAATAAGAGATACGACAAGAAAAATGTTGATTTCTTAAAGATACCGGAAATATGAATGCGATATGCATGCTTAGAATTCTATCTGACCGAGCAATACAAATACAGAAGGATCTTTTTCAGTGCTTTATAGACTTACGCAAGAGTGTTCGACAAAGTACGACAAAAAGTTTTAATAGAGAGGTTCGACAGCCTCGACATTTTTGGAAAAAGATTAATCAAGAATCTATATTGTCAGTAAACCGTTTGTGTACTGTTAGAAGGTGAACTCAGCATGTATTAAAAAATACAAAGGAGAGTAAGAGAAGGATGTGTTTTCTCACCGGATCTTTTCAACCTGTACAGCAAAGCAACTATGAGAGAAATAAAAACCTTTCCAGGATTCGATATTGACGGGCACAGTCTCAACAATATCAGATACGCGGATGACACGTGCTCCTGGCAGACACGGAAAAGAAAATGCAGGAACTTCTACAGAAGTTATCAAAAGAAAGTGAAAAGAAAGACTGAGCATAAACATCCAGAAAACTGAATGTATGGTCATCAGCAAAAAGAGGAGACCAATATGCCAACTGCAAGTCAGAGAATCTAAAATAAAACAAGTAAAAAAAATTAAAAATAACTGCGAAGTGTTTTCACACAGAATGGAAAGTGCGTCGTGGAGACGTATTAGCATGGCCAAAGACGAATTTCAGAAGCTAAGCAGAAAATTAAAAGATAATCTGATTAGAAACAAAGAAAAGAGTGCTGGATTGTTATCTGTCCTTCTGTGTGAAAGTGAATGCTGGACGAACTCATCAAAAATGAAGGAGATGCTTGAGGCAGTAGAAATGTGGTTTAACAAAAGAATGCTGAAGATACCATGGACTGAGCACGTGTGCAATGATCAGGTGTTGAACAGGATCGAAATGAGAAGAAAACTGATAGTAAATACGAGCAAGTGACAAATGAGGTTCCTGGGACGCGTAATGAGGAAGGAGAGCTTCGAGAACTTAATACTCACAGGTCGGATAAATAGCAGAGACAGAGGACAACAGCGTTGAGATGTACTGGTTAGGTTTGAGCAAATGGTTAGCGGAAGCGGTGCTTAGAAGTGATACCAAGAGACAAAATATGGAGAGGGACAAGGTACAGAGCCAAAAGAAAGTTCATGATCGCCTACGTTCTGAAGGGACATAGCAGAAGAAGAAGCATGAAGTGACAGACCTGGTTCTGTAAAACGTATGCTGAAATAACAGGAACATAAAGCCTTGACACTGAAGAAGAGTAAAGACAGTTGAAATAGAAATATTTTAAATCAGAAAATAAAAGATAGCTGAAATTTCTGAAAATCATTACACTTAAATACGTCATAAAAATAACTAACTACTGATAGAACATATTCAAAAATAGATAATATGTCAGGGAATCATACAGTGAAAAATAGAAATAATTTTTTTTAAAAAATAGCCTAACCATGGTTGTTATATTTAAAAAGAAAAAATATTCGTATATCAAGAAAATATTAAAACATAAAATGTAGTAAAAATGACTATCCCAAATTCAAATATGATAAATTCTCAATAAAACTTTAAAAATATGACGATGCAAAAATTCGTGTCAAATAAAAAGGTAAAGTAAATGAAAAAGAAAAAGAAAACAACTATTTTTTTCAAAAGCCAGCTTACAATTAATAATCAAGTAGTAATCTACTTGGAAATATCTGAAAATAAAATGAAGCTGTATGTAAATCAGAAATAGAATAAATAATTAGAAAATAAAAAGACAATTAAAGGACAATTGAGGAAAGCACTTGAACTAGTCGACTAATCTAGGAATTTATAAAAAAATGTACGAAGAAAGAGGGAAAAACGCAGCGATAGAAATGAAAGCAAAATGAATTGTAACAGGAAGGATAAATGCAAACTGAAAATAAATTTATTTTGCAAAGTAATTCGTCGGAATTTTTTATTTAAACTCAGTGACATAATAACATTCTGCTTGTTCCTTTTTTTAATTTTTTTTTTAATCATATCACCCCAAACAAGGCGAAAACGCCACTGATGCGCAGGGGGCTACGTAAAACTGAAAAGATTGGAAAAGAGAAAAACCAGAAACCACATCCTAAACAGGAAACAAGGGATGAGCCTCTTCACCTGTTCAATAGACATTAGGTGCTTGAAATGTTACTACAGTCAAAAAAATCGTAATTTATGGAATGTTCTGTTTCGTTCGCATGTAAAGAAATGGAAATACATATAAGGGACTCTACTTGGTTTCATTAGAAAAATAGATATTGTTTGACTGAATGATTGGTTTTGTACGGCTTATCAACCCTTGGCAGGTTACATAAAAACAGAACATGTTTTTACATAAATAATTATGGTTTAGTGATACAAGTCTTACTCATGAACCTATAGCTGTGGAAAAATATGTAGATTCATATCTTTCCCAAGGGTATTTGCTCGTAAGTGAGTATGACGAACCCAACCGCTATTGGAACTTGGCTCTTCGATTAACAATACCGAGTAATTATCCATTACACTACCCTCACACAGAATCAACAAAGATCGATGTTGCTTAACTTCTGTGATCGTACAGGAACAGGTGTTTCAACACGATTTTACCGTAATTCAAAAATGAACGAAAGAAAGTAAAGGTAGAATATGCTTAACTTTTACTTCAGAAAAAATGTAAAAGATTTTCAATTTCAAATATTTTTATTCATAACCACTTCTTCAAATAATAACCCGCATTCGTATTTATAATTGTTATTACAATATTTTGTTAAGGTAGATACGCACAAACATTTATCGATGTGATAGCTGAATCTCTATGGATATTTTATTATTGGAGTACTAGCCATGGCTGTATTCAAACATTAACTTAATTAAGATTAATCAAAAATTCAATATATGAAAATCGTGAATTTTATAATATTTTTAGTTAATATATTAATACATTAAGAAAAATGAAAGCAATATTTACGTAAGAAAGAAAGAACTGAAGCAACCAAAAACGATTGAATAGAAGCGAATGTGAAGTAAAAGAAAAACCCAAACCGGACAAAAGCTGAAAGAATAACTAACGAATGAATAAAAGTAAAAATTAAAGAAGCCAAGAAATGTATGAGCAAAAATGATGAAAACAAGTGAAATAAATGAATAGAAAAGTAAGATAAAATTCGGAACAAAAATGAAAAGAAAGTAAACATAAAATAAAGTTTGGAACAAAGATGAAAAGAAAGGAAAAATAAAATAAAATTCGGAACAAAGATGAAAAGAAAGGAAAAATAAAATAACATTAAAAGCTTGTAAATATAAAAATAATGAAAGCTGAATAATGAATTAAGAAATTAATGATTTTAAAATCGATGAAAAAAGAGAAACAAATATATTGTAAAAAACACAAATAGAAAACTGATTAAAGAAGAAAGAAAAATGTATAATAAAAGTAAAACATTGAAAAGTGAATAAAAAAAAGCAATGGAATATAAATGACAGAATAAAAGGGATATTAAGAGATAAAATTGAAAATATGAAAAAAATAAATATAAATATCCGAAATAGAAAAATCCAGAAAGAGGAAATAAAAACTAAAAAAACTAAATAACCGAAAAGAAAGAAAAATTACTAAAGAAGCCCCCACCCCAAAAAAAAAAATTGATGAAAGCAAGCGACGACTAATATATGGATAAAAACAAAAATAAATAAAGAGAAACGGATTATAAAAGAAGTAGCTAAAAAGTAAACAAACACCAAATTGGAAAATGAAATTAAAACCGTAAAGATGGGATGACACGTTGGTTTGAGAAGATCAGACGCGCGCGAAATTTCAAAAGAAAAATCGACATAAAATGAAAAGAACGACTATTCGACAGGTCGAAAAAGAATGATGATAGTGAAAATGTTTTTAAAAAAAATCAATAAAAATATATAACGGAAATCTGGTTTGTAAATTGAAGTCTATTGCAAGAAACTATTTAACTCATCAAACATTAAACGGATCCCTACATCTTATTTAATTTCTTTGTTTTTAATTTATTTCTTTTAACTGAAAACCGTACATGACAGAGAAACGAAAAGGAATGAGTGATTATCTCGCTTTGCAGTGTAATAAACGCCAGTCACGTTTTCTTTTCACACAAGCACATTTTAACATCAAACGGCTGACTTTGTAGCCTCTAACTCTTCCCTGAAAGCAATAAAATGGACATTGCAAATAAAATGATTAATATTACCCTATACAGGAAATATGCTTTGACGAGTTTGTCTTTTGGTTTAAGCATTTCATTGCAGTAGTTGAAAGCAATTTTTTTGTCATTTATACTTAAGCCCTCGTTTGATAAAGGTCATATTGATCGGAAAATCATTCAACGCAAGGTCGATTTATCAAACGGGAAGAAAAAATATATTTGCAAGTTAATTGCGATCAAATCGAGGCATCACTTACGAAGAGGCAACGCTATTCCTCAGCATATTAAACATATCTACATCAAGCTCACCACATTTATTATGTTTGGTATGTAACAGTTATATTAATTATATTAAAACTAATTAAAATGAATACAAAAATAAATTTAAGCCAGTGTCTTTAATCTTAAATATTTTAAAACGTAATGGCTTGTTATTAAAAAAATATCAATTATCTTATTTCTACTTTCTCCAAGGTCCATTACATACATTAATATATCTCTGATTTGCTAACACATTATTTGACGTCGAGGCGGATGTAAATGTTATTTCAAAAATGAATTGTAAAGGGTGAGACAAAAGTCGTGCGTCAGAGTGTTTAGTTAAATAATCATGGTTTGTATGTCTGATTTGCAGAAAAATATTTACAAAGATTTGGTTGTTTAACAGAAGCGCATAAGAAATAGTCAGTCAGTCAGTTGAGTGCCATACGTGATACACGCTTGGGTGATCATGTCTCGACAGAGACATGACTGACTGGGCAGAAGTTATCCCGCAGTAGGTTGCCATTGCTTTCTGTGGTAGACTGGTTGCCAATCAAAGCTATAGAACCCAATCTGTCCTGTTATTTAACCCATAACTGGAAGGAATAGACGGATTAATACCTTTCCCAAGGGCATTTGCGCGTAAGTGAATGCAATGAATTCAGCTGGAATTCGAACTCGGCTCTCCGATTTCTTGTTCTGAATCGATATCCACTGCGCCACAACGCACATCCTAAGAAATAAGAAGGAACTTAAATATTAATGCAGAAAAATGACAGATGAAACTTTCTGACGCGTTAATGATATATTGAAGGTATAGAATTGAAATGTGTTTAAAAATAGTGAATATTTTTAACAGCATATTAACAAATAAATAACTACAAAATATGTTCTTCAATAATAAATTATCCCTAAGGAGTGCGACTTGATTCATCCAGTATATAATGAATACACAAATATAATTCACACTAAGATCATGTGTTTACATTGCGTATACAGCAAGGTAAAACTCGCCTGCCTCCACCGAACGCCCATAGTTTAGTAGTAGATTTGCTCATTGATGTCAATTCGGTCGGCTTTCAATCCTGACCAGAAGCAAACGTATTAATGAGCTTTGATATAGCGAAACAGAGCCCTCTGCAGATTAATATATATATATATATATATATATATATATATATATATATATATATATATATCCTGGGTAAAAAGCAATCTGCTGTCTAACCGTACTGATGAGCTGTGATACAGCGAAATAAATCTGTCTGCAGGTGACGATTTACGCTTTCACATCCTGATTGAGCACTCTGGAATAATGGTAGACTTTGAAAAACAGTAGCTATTCTAGCATATACGCATCGTTCATTCAGGAATGAATTAGAACACTCTCAGCTATTGGGCGTGTATAATGATAATATACACGCTAAAATGTCTCTTTCTACTGAGCTCCCATAGCTCAGAGGTCATATCGCCGACTGACGCCAATTCGGTCGGGTTTCAATCCTGTGTAAAAAGCAATCGGCCGTCTAACCGTACTGGTTAGCTGTTATACAGCGAATCAGATTTGTCTGACCGGTTTGAATGTCACATAAAAATGTCTCCAGTTAGGTTTTGTTGGTAGCAATGATTTAATAACTTCCTTCAAAACTGAATTCCAAAAGAACTAGTAAAATGTGGTGTTTTTCTCTCTGAGATAGCCAGTGTGATTAAAACGGCAGACTCCAACCCTTCATCTTTATTTTGGGTACCTAATATCCTACCGTTATACAGACGACATATTTTTGCCTTTTTCATCACCCAATAAATACAAATACATTTGTTTTACTTAATGATATGCATACTGCATTAAATTACAAATTTTTAAAAAACTAATTCCAATTTTCGTTCTTAGATGTATTAGTAAAGAAAACTTCATGTTACCTTACATCGATTTACCGTAAACCAATGAGAAATTGTTTATATATTCGACGGGATGCATTTTGCTCCTAACAGGAGGAAAATAATTTAATTGGGTCTTTAATGCATAGAGCCCTAATTATTTTTTTCAAAATCAACATTAGATGAAGAAAGAAAAAACATCAGTAAAAATGTATCTAATTTTGGGTATCATTTAGATGTAATTACGTCTGTTATAAGTAAGAAAATTTCTGATTTTTCTGCAACTAAACCTAGTATGGTAAAAAAATCCAAAAATATTTTAGTTTGCTATTTATTATTCTAAATGTAGTTGTAGTTGTGGTACCGACTACATACGTAGAATAAACTAACGTTTAGATCCTAGAATACAGCAGCATGTATCTAGAAAAAATCAGAAATGGAATGGAATAAAGGACGTTCTGAGAAAACATGTTTCCCCTTCAAACACCATCGCCGAGAATCTTATTAAAGACCCAAATTGTGCCGCTAACTTTAGCATCGATTCGTTTACCACGATTAGCATTTGTGTTATTTTGACCTCTGCAAAACCGGATAAAGTAAACTTGTTATTTAGTTTTTCTGATGTAAAATTTTAACTTATTTTCTTCATGTTTACTACTTATTTTTTCCTCACATTTTCTTTAGTTTTTGTATTGTTTTTCCGAGTAAAGTTTTTTTTTGCTCTAGTGTTTTTGTTTCCTTTTTACTTACTTTAAAAAATATAAATAAATAAACAACTATTTTACACATTCGTTTTTGTTGTCGCTGTTATGTTTTACACTCTTAATTTCCGTTCGACTAAGTCTACGTCTACATTTTTGCTTGGTAAACAGACACTGTTTTATTTCTTACGTGGCACCTGAATTTTTACAACTGTGTTGAAACATTCAAGGTTGCAACTCTGGCATTATGGCGGAGTACGCTCAAAATTTAAATGAACTTGTGACATCAACATCGATTTTAAGGGGGAATAAATCCCACAAAAAGAATGAAACATGCTTCAAGATGAGTACAATGATTATATATCGAGCACCGAGCTGCTAGCTGTTCCAGGGGCGCTTAGTACTTTACAACAAGAAAAATACATCTGCTAATGACGGATGTAAAACACGGAAATTTATTAGGGTTAGCAGGGAAACCCTGGAAGAGACAGTAAAGCGACTCAAATTATCACCGATAATCTTTTCGAGGAGGAGCCATTCCATGTGAGACTTTATGTTGGCATTGGAGAAAGAGGCTATATAGCTGGCTGCAACTGTATTAGACACTAAATCTCTCCGGCTCCAAACCGAATACATGGACAACCACAAAATCCGCATTACATTGCATGGGGTGGCCATGGATATTTCTGTGGAATACTTGGGTTTTTTTTTCGAAATATTAACTAGGGGTGAACTATATGAAATGGTGGAGAGAAAGAGACCTCGCAGCAGGCTCTCTAGCAGTAGAGACATTTGGCCCAGGGAAGGTTCTGGTGCTATCAACCCTACAGTAAACGGCAGTAACACCAGCGAGAGAAGTGACGAAAGAAGCAATGGAAGAAACGAAGTCAGGTGCGGTACCCAATGATAGACAGCAGCAAGATTTAAATCAATGAGCAAAAACGACGGCAGCAACGGTCAGCACAACGACAAGTAGACTCGTAAACCTTAGTATCAGAAGCAGTAGTAACAAAAGGGGGCAACTGCAAAAAGATCAACTTCGGTAAGACATTGAAAGGAGATACTTCCACCAATGTTCTTCTTCCATGATAAGGGGAAAGATGTAAGACGAGGATAAGGAAGAAGACTGAAAGAAAGAGAAGACGGCAGATGAATAATGCAGCAAAAAACCCTAAAGTCACAATCAGCCCATACTTTACTTTAAATAAGCAAATAGACTATGTAATAAGGCCAAGAACCTCCCTAATTCCCGTAAAAAGGACAGATTTATCTCCCACCCTTTATACTACACTTCATTCCACCCCGCCTAAAATAGAAGAAACCTTCCTTCAAAGGGGATGCATCTACCAGGTGTATAGAAAAGCACTAGAAAATGACCTCACTTCACGGTGGGGGGACCTGCTGAGGTCCATGCGCCTCTGTGGATGGGAAATCCACGGACGAGCCGAAAAACTTCCTCAATGTTCCCGGTTTAATTACTCTAATTAGAAAAACTGCAAAAAAAGCTCAAAGTTTTGTGCAAGTGGATCAGCTTCCAGTTTTGCTTCTCCAGCGTCGTGGTACAGGTAATCAAAGAGCGGTCGGTTCGTCAGTGTATCCTTCTTGAGAGAGAGTTGAAAAACATCTCCTCATTCCCTTTCAGACCTTGTGCCAAATTTGTATTTTTTACAATAAATATATTGTTCTTACCAACTGAAGACATCCTCAACTCTATACGCAAATAAAGGTGTAAGAAACAATTTACGAATTTTGTGTTCGTGTGCGTGTGGATATAAGAAAATACTTTTTACGAACCAGTAAGGTCCACTCTTAGTAGTTGTAATGTTTCTCTGTTAAACTGTCCTTTAAATTCTAAGCATCAATTACGGAAATGACTATTAATTTCCAGCGGATACGCAATGGGAAATTATATCAAAGAATCACTTAATATCATTGGTTAAACCCATGTAAACATTAACCCTAAACTAATTTAAAATGGTCTATTTCCTTAAAAGCAATCTCGACTACCTTTCTTTCTTATTTGCTTGGATATTCACAGGAATTTAATAGCCAAACAAACGAATGAATATCTTGTTTCCATTTTGTTTTTAAAATTGATAATTTCCTCTTTGATTTGCGCTTGAATACGTTTTATTATTTTGATTGCCATCGTTAAAAGGAAAGATCATTAATTCCCGATGATATTTCGTGTGTTTATTTGGTAATATCACTTTTGTTAGGCACCCTTAACAATATTGAATATGTTCTTCAAGTAAAAATTATTTCCGAAATGCAAGAAAGTTTTTGAATTTCACACACAACAAAAAAAACATTTGATTCAGACGTGTTTCAGTATACATCATCGCGCGTGTAACATCTACGCGCGCACATACAGACACACAGACACACACACACACATATATATATATATATATGTATGTATATATATATACATATATATATATATAGAGAGAGAGAGAGAGAGAAAGAGAGTGAGAAAGTGTGAGGTTGTATTATATATTGTTAATTTCGCCAATGCATGTTTTGATATTGATTTTTTGACTGCAAAGTACAGTAGTGTCAGTTAGATATCGTCAGTGAGTAAAAGAGCAAAATGACACAATTCACTCTACCAGAAAATTGGAAACACCTTGCTGTAATCCTTTGCATTCGTACCGGAAGCTCAAACATGAATGTTTCAGAATGTTTTGGTTTCAATCTGAGGACAGTTCGGTGGATTCTGAAAGACATGTATGAGTCTAACGGTAATTATAAAGGTGTTTGATCGTTAGGTTATGCCTGTGTTCGACTTCCCACAAGTCCCCAGTCTGGAAATTTGAAGCCTACAACTTAAGGAAGTAATATTGCCCTGGATAAAGAGGGTCGCTGCTGAAAGAATTTTTTGTCTGGCAAGAGGATACTACACCACACCATACTACACATACAAGACAACCCAGTTATGGATGTTAGGCATTTTTTGCGACCACATCAAACGGTATATCTGGCCAGTAACTCCCCAGACTTCTACCTCCTTAATTATTATGTGTGTGCCGCTGTTGAAGGGACCAACAAAACGTTCGACACCAAAGATGAACTAAAGTCAAGGATCATAGCAGCATTGGCCATCCAGAAGAGATGCAATATATTCTATATTTGACTTGAGACTGTAGCTGAAGCCCCTGACGAATTTATTGAATAAATTTACTCGTTCATATTTCAAGATATGTTTGTGTATTATGGTACATATACGGTCTAAAAGGAGTTGTCAGAGTTATTTTAATGTTTGCTTTATTTAGACGATGATGTATCCGCCGCAACTTATATATATATATATATATATATATATATATATATATATATATGTTCTAGTTAATGTTTCTTCTTATGTACGAATATCATGATATTGTAAGCTATAAACACATTCTCAAAATCCAGCTTATATAATCCAAGATGTCGCTTACCTGTCTCGTTATCTGAGAATTGTGAGTGAGCAAAGATAATAAATTGTCTTAAAATGTAGATTTTAAGATTTATTAATGAGCACAATAAGACATATTAATATTATACTGTTCCTTCCCCATAACGCCAGAAAACTTCATAAACCTGAGTGTAATAAACACAAAATATGACGAAGCTTTATAACTCCAACGGTAGTAAGAATCTATAAATAATAAATTTTCTGTAGTAATCCTGTCTGATCCTTCAAAGTATTAGCTTATTAGCATGCCTGAACCGAACATGTGAATCTTTGGAGAAAATGGAAACAAAAATGAAATTTATATTTAACATCGGGAAGAGAGAGAGAGAAAGATAGAGAGATAGTGTTGAATTTCTAAGAAACATGAATATTTAGTGATGTCGTGGAAAATTTCTTACTCACTGGAAAGATTGAAGGGATGAGAGACTGTAGGAAACGAGCTTGACTTATTGAGAACTTGAGCAAAGAGAAGGTGGATATGTGTTTAGGCGAAATACAAGAGAGAAAAAAAATCATAACGTGATACAGGGGACAGAATGTTGTGGATAGCCATCCTCCACTACGTCCTTGGCGAACACGTAACATAAAGAAGAAATAAAAAGAAGAATAAAGGTTCTAATCTGCTTTGAATTGGTTAACCATCTCAACTTACAGGTTATCATCAGCCCCAAGTCTTGGGAAACATTTGGTAAAAAACGGCCTTCTTGGTGTGTTGGAGACTATCGAATCTACAAATCAATATGAAGAGGATTTGTGACGTACTTTTAGGAGGGCCCGACTATCCCAACCAACTCACATTCATCTGTGAGTCCTGCTCACGATACTTCAGGAGTAAACTGGGCTTTCACAGGCATCTACGCCACCAGAGAAGAGAAAAGGAATAAGACACTTGACAGTGTCTGTTCCACAGTTTTTTATTTTAGTGTATGACAAGTTAAAAAGTTACAGTATATGTAGATCGCTTTTTGAAATGATTGATTTTTTTAATCAAATTACGTATCGAATACTTTCTTGAACTCCCACTCCTGTATAACATTTTTTGATTAATGCAGAGGGCCACATGGTCCTTACCATAAGTTCGAAGCTACCAATTTCTTCTCAAACACTTCCTATAGTAGTGCTCTCTTTCGACTTCTTGATTGCCAGTAAAGTTTGATCTTCAGAAATATAAATAAAATATCATTCATTATCTTCTGTATTCTTAATTCCTGTTCATCTATTCTTCTCTTTCCTTTATAATCTTTTCGTTTTTTTTATATTTTTTCAAACTGAGCATTTGTTTGCATCTTTTTAGCTTTTTTGCTTGTTTTACATTACAAAACAAATTATTATTTTCTCTTATTGTTCTCTCTCCTTGATAACGATTTTTTATATTCTCTCAAATTCAGTAGTTCCTTGCATCTTGTAGCTTTATTGCTTGGTTTAAAAAAATTACAAAAAAAGAATTATTTCTCTTATTGTTCTCTCTCCTTGATAATGCTTTTTTTTATTCTCTCAAATTCAGCAGTTCCTTGCATCTTTGTAGCTTTATTGCTTGGCTTAAAAAATTACAAAAATGAATTTTTTCTCTTATTGTTCTCTCTCCTTGATAATGCTTTTTTTTATTCTCTCAAATTCAGTACTTCCTTGCATCTTTGTGGCCTTATTGACTTTCTTGGGTAAAATGATTAAAAATATCTAATTTTCCAAAACTGTAGCTGGAAATCATACTAATATATCATAACACATTATTACAGGTTTTTATAATCTTATTTGCTCCGTTTAGCCGCGTTCGATTTAATTTTACAATAATAATTATATATTAAAAACAATTAACGACAAAATCGGTTTCTTAATGCGCTTCTAATTTTCATTTCTGATTAATAAGCAGTCTATTACAGGTTATAATGTTGTAATATATTTCATTATATTAATGGTATAATTGGTCTTATAAAATAACATAATCATAAAAAATAATAATGAAGAAAATAAAAGGAAATTGCAAATTTTATATGTAGGAGAAATTATAAATTATAGAATTTAATAAAATGCATTAACAATTTTATAAATAGAATTAAATTCTTTGGAAATCTTTTATGCAGACGTGTTAACTTCTAAACTTGGTAAGAGAAGAATAGATCTCGCTAAATTCTATTCAAATGAGTAGACTATTTTGAAAAAATACATAGGCTTGAATCATCACTGCAAACAATCACAAAGAATTTAGTGAAATTCAAGCAACTAGGTTTGTCTTTTTTGTTTGGTTTGTCTTTGTTTTTTGTTTGTATACTTGTAGATTTTCTATGATGCAGTTATTCATCGGAAACAAATTTTTGTTTTTGTTTCCTATAGTTTTGGACCATCACCATCTTTTACAAGAACTGGTTGTATTCAATGTGTTACAAAAAATTTGGTGGTGACATTCTGTTAATTTCTACAACAATATCATTTGTATGATTCTTAAGAGAATTTGTTTGATTAAGTCATTTTTTTTTTATTCGCGTGTTATTCAAAAGCAAAATATACATTAGACTGCTACTAAATTTTGCATTGAAACATTTTTGGGAATAAAAATTTTCAAGATAAAATTATTATTATTTAATCTGTAGTTGTGTGTAACAGATAGATTCATAACATTCCCAAAATTATATGATCGTAAGTGAATATATCAAACCTAAGTGGCATTCGAACTCGGTTTCTCCAATTTCTAATGCCGAGCTTTTAATTCTTACAAATAACCTGCCACATAAACATCCTAGTGTCATGCTTACCGATTTAATGTAACTATCTACCGCATCATTTAATTGCTAAACATGATTTCATACTCCACTGGCAAGGCATTTATCAACTATTTATTTTAATTGATTTTAATTTTAATTTTTTTACTCATATTTAATAAGTATATCGAAATTTTATTATCTTACAGTTAAATTTGTTATAGCCGACCTTAAATTTTATGCTAGTAGTTTTCCTTCCCATATTTCTCGCTTGGGGTATTCTCTGTGGGCTTTTTCCATCCAGTAAACTTTCATTTTTATAAAACCGAAATACAATGTCAATCATCACTACTCTCCTCGAATACTATTCTTTTTTGTCGTTTCTCCTTGTTCGAATTCAATAAGCACATGCCAAGTATTGCCTTTATTGCTGAGTTTAGGTTGAAATAATTTTAAAAGTGTACTATGCTATTGGCAATATAAACATATTAATTGAAAAAGTAACCGCCCATTTTAAAATACTTATTATTCACTTGTTAACTATATTTTTACATGAAATGAATATGAGAAGAAAGTGTTTTGCATGAATCTTTTTTAGATTTTATATGAGCACCTGATTTTGCTATGAGTTTCTCGAACTACCAAGAAATCGCTTTAACTAATTTCACCAGAATCACTTGTGAGATAGAAGAGATAACTTTCTGTAATCGCCCATCAAGTTCTTCCAAAAACTTGGTTTGGTATAGTAGACAAGCTCCTTTAACCATCCCTAAAGAAAAAATGTCACAGTATACAAGACTCTTGGTTGGCCACTCATATGGACCACAACAACCCATCCATAACCCGGGAAATTTGGCATTTAGCCATTCAGGAACGGCAATAGCAATTATGTGAAGTATCACAGTTTTTGATTAAAATCAAATCTTCAGCATTCTCCCATCCAGATCTCATACTGGGACATGATATTGTACTTTTCGTCATTCATGGTATCCTGAAGAATGTAGTAAACCACAATCCTGTTCGAAGTGATCCCTCACCACACAGTTACTTTAGGCCGATTTTGGATTTTTTTTTCAGGGATAACAAGAGAATCCTTGCCTGTACAATAGGGGCAATTGTGACGGTTCATATACCCACTGATGTGAACTATAGTGTCATGACTCCTTAGGTCATTTTGAAAGAGATATGACTAATCGTCATATCAAACCAACATATTCTCTCTAAAATCTATTACAATATTGCTGTCTTCAGGAAGAGTGATTGTCAGTTGTGCAGCTTCCAAGAATAATATTTAAGATCCTTCTTGAGCACAGTTCGTATTGTGTGAGTGAAAATTCACATTCTCTTGGTGCTTGTCGAATAGGCTTTTTTGGATTACGTGCAAACGTTTTGAAACTGCTTGCACTTTTTCCTGTCCATACGTCTTTGAATGGCGACCGAATTTTACGTATAAGTTACAGACCCTGTTGCCATGATTTTTACATGGAAATTTTTTATTGTCTTTGCATCAAATTGATCTTTTTTAAGGGTTCAAAATTTCGAACAAAATAATATTCTGTTTAACATTTTACTTTGGTTTTTAATGTTGTTTAGAACAATAAAAAAGACAAATAATTTGGTTCGACCCACCCTATATTAAGAATGTAAAAAAAAATAGGAAAATATTTTTCAACATAATAGAAAAACACTTTCCCAAACACAGATAACTATCAAAAATCATCAACAACAAAAAAAATCAGTTTCGGCTGCATAGAAAACGGGGAGAAAATAATAACCAAACGCATGAAAATTACTCAAGAAAATCAATAACAACAACAAAGACCAACAGCACGATAAGAACAAAAGTAACTGCCAAAAGAAAGACAACTGTTCGCTTAATAATAAATGCCTAAACAACAATATAATAAACAAAGCTAACGTGACAAATAACACAAACGAAAATAGTTATATACGAACAACAGAAACATATTTCAAAGAAAGTTACAAAACATCACTCAACACAAAAATTTCAAAAACAACACATGGCTATTCAAAAACACATGGAACCATAAAGAAATTAACATTACCGTCAAAATTAAATAGAAACTAGTCAAAAGAGGACGATCACACAGCACCTATAGAAAAAGTTGTAAATTTGAAAAAGGTAGCAATAATCAGATTTGAAACCTAAAGTAAAATAGTAAACTAAAGAAACGAGATAATGGGAACATTTACACATGCTAAAAATATCTACATTACTTCAGAAATAACGATACATAGCAACAAAATAAATATAAAGCATTCAGATATAGATATAAATATACAAAGACACAATCACGACAAAAACAGAAATAATTAACATCTACCAAACAAAAACACCGCTCACAGAAAGCCAACAAACACAATTACACACAAGAACTCAAACAAACAACCTTGCTCTATAAATAAATCGTCAAATGGTAAAACATATCAACACAGAAAGACAAATATCAAACGCATAAAAAAGTTCAATATTACAAAAATATATCAACTTAAATGACAATAAACAACAAAAAAGAAATAAAGCGGATGCCCATTCACTCATACATTAAAAGAAATAAACGCATTAAAAAGACAATTTAAGGCCTGCATAATATAAATAAAACCGACACTCCAAAAATAGTAAACCACATCAAGCTTCATATAAGAAAAAAGAACAGGATACAACAAAATTTCCAGCCGCTAAGAGTGAAGACATCACGATGGTGTCCTCAGGAAATTCAGCATTCATTCTAGTTAGTGACAAATATTTTGCATTAAACCTATCAACAATATATCTTAACTCCGATATCTATCACGTTAGAATGAAAAGCCTGCTTGCCAACATAATTTTATCATTAAAATTACTGAAAAAACAACGTTCTCACAGCGCTAACCACTAGCGCTAAACATTATCACAAATACCACTGTATATGTATGTGTGTGTTTGTGTTTATCTGTTTGTCTGTGCATATATATATATATATATATATATATATATATATATATATATATGTTCTATGTTTACTGTGTGGTAATATTTACTCTTTGATAATGGCTTATGTGAGCCGAAAGCTTAGACCCGATAAAAAATTCAACAAATACTGTGATTTTTGTTGTTTTTCAACGACATCACCATCAAGTATATCAGACGGTATGAACGGATCCTACACAAAATTAATAGACAAAACTTGTCTATATTATTCAATGAAACCTGCATTAATATATATATATATATATATATATATATATATATATATATATGTCTGTGTGTGGGGGGGGTGTATTGTGTGTGCATGTTTGAGAGAGAGAGAAAGAGAGAGAGAATGTGTACGCGTGTGTGGTTGTTTCACACAAAAATACATACTTTTTATTAATGCTAAAGTTTATTATATTTACTAATTTCCCTCATTCTGTTTCTTTGTAGAACCAAATCGCACTTATTTAAATAGAAAAAATATTTACATTTATATATCTGAGGTGAGGGTGCTGATAAATCCTCGTCACCACATCAATTTTAAAGATTTCAAAGTCGAATCATCAGACTATTGATTTTCCTGAAATAGACGTGATAAAGAATTTCTACCACGTACACATTCACACATAAGCTCACAAACACGCACACGCACGTACAGATATACGCGCATACACTCACTCTTAATGTGTATCGATGTGTGTGTGTGCAAATAAGTTTAAAATATTTCATAAGGCAACGAATTTACTTTGCTTTAGAAATTAATGATTACTGTCTCGACCTTTCGAACTGATAATAAAAAATGTTGGATTATAAGCGCATTGTTCGGAATGACTGCGACGCCAAATGATTAAAAGAAGCTCCCGATTGACAAGAGAGAAAAAAATAAATTAATAATTGCACATTAGATGTATTCAGGGTTTGAATAAGACTAAATTGGCTATCGAGTAAGTTCTTATTTAAATCTAGAATGATTTAAGGGTGACGAGAGGAAATCTTTGAGGTTTTGAATCGTTATTTTATTTATTTTTCGACAGACAAATACATCCGATCAGATATTAACGAAAACACATTTATTGAACAGTAGCTGCAACATCGACGGACGATCTTTAAATAAGTAACACATATATGTGATTATATTTGAGTGATTACGGGAATAACCATCGCTGTAACATAAATAGACATTTGCTATATCTTCCCGCTCATAGGCTTTAAAATTACGATTAAAACCAGAGAAGCTTTTAATTTTTTTTATCCTGTTAACAGACTAGTTTATTTCGAATATGCTTCCTGTTTTCATTACTTATACTATTTAATTTTCTGTGACAGCAAAACCACTCCTACATTGCTTTTAGACTTCTTCCCAGTCTTTAGTATGACGATAAACTACACGTGACAGAATGACCTCTGATCAGGAAGTTGAAGAATTTGATGAGCTTTGAACCACTTCTTAATTGCTTTTGCTCCCAGGTCCCAATGAGAGGGGGTCGTAACACTTATTTAGGTACCAGATATAGATGAATATGGAAACCTCAAACAAAACACAACGAAATTATACATTATTATAGTAGAAATACAAGCGATACATTTATTTTAAAAATTTAACAATAATACATTATATCTGGTAGAAAGTATACATTTGCGATAAAACGATATTTAGGAGAAGCCATAAAATTGTTCTAAATATTTTTATTTCAGCATTAAATAACACTTAAAATCGATATATGGCTAAACTAAATCAACCAAGCAAATTCATCTTCTTGTTCTTAGCGGAATACCTGAAGAGGGTTGGCATCATAGCTCTCTAAAATATTCTATATTTCAGCTCAAAGAAAGGATTTCACCATTACTATGACTATGTCGATTATTTATCATCCATTTACGTACGTTAGGCAGATTTCCCGGAGACTGTCACTGCTCCATATTTCCTAGAGTTTTACGGTGAGCAGATAATTTTTAAGCTGTCTTAATTCATGCGTTCCTGTAATTGCATCATTCTGATTTTAAACAGAAGTTCCCTCGAACAATTGGCAGCCCTATCCATGCTTAAAAGCAATCGTCTGCATATATATATATATATATATATATATATATATATATATATATATATATATAATTTGGAATTAAAAAAGCGTCATTAGAAAATATGAGAAAATACAAAACAAAATCTGTAAGTTGTCTCTATCGTTTAATACGTACTTAAAATATATATCTACTTGTCTTAATACTCGACGAATATGTGAACGATCGTCTCGTTAGGGAAAAATCATTTGATCAGATGTGGGTTACAATCAAAAAAAGGCTGAAACGATGCATAAATCACACATTTTACTGATTTTTTGGAATATTCATATCCGCTCTGTTTTCGTATCTCAATGTTAACAAATGTCAACAAAAACTATTTATTTAAAAGAAATTATACAAAATCTGTTATAAAATAGAATAACTCTGATATATAAATATATTTAATTTATTTGTTTAAACATTGGATACTATTTTAAACACGTTGCATTAAACGATAGAGACAACTTATTCTTGAAGATTTTCTTTTGTATTTTCTCATATTTTCTAATGAGCCTTTTTATACACAGGCTATTACACACACACACACACACACACACACACACACACACACACACACACACATATATATATATATTTACAAAAGGAAGGATTGAGAGACTCAATTCTATAATATCTATGTTTAGTTGAAAAAAATACATAATAGAATATCCTAAGATTAAAATACTTATATTATGAAACCATTCTGTCTATCTCTTTATTACTGGGTTTAATTTTAACGTAAATATGATTTTCGTAGAAGTCACAGAGCTGTTTTTATTTGAAACGGAAACTCATATTTCAGAAGAAACCATTTATGTTTGTCAATCAATTTCTGCGACCACATATTCCTTTACATCTGAGGACCATTCTCCCTAGACTGCAACCCCTTTGAGTATTGTGTGAATCTCAGTTGTGTTATCTTGTAAGATTGAATGGGAAATGAAGGCAAAGATTATGGCAGCTTTCATTAAATTAAACAAAGAGAGTGATCATAAGAGTTGCAGCAGATTCCAGAAACTTTTGAAGGCAGTGTTTAGAGCCAATGGCGATTTCATTGAACAGAATGTACTCAGAATTTTTTTCAAAATATGTTTGTGTATTTCTGGTGTATATCTTTGTTAAAATGAGATATCAGTTATATTTTCGTTTGGATGTAATTTGAACTACAATCTGTTTATCTCTATATATATATATATATATATATATATATATATATATATATAAAGTACAAATATTTACTTCTTTTATAGAACGTCGAGCAATATATATTTTTAGTACTTTTCACAATATTTATAATGGAAACATGTATTGAATAGATATTTGGTATTTATAATTAAACGGTATATCTATTTATATCTACTGGTTTGAATACTCGAAAAATATATGAAAACATGTGAACGAGCGTCCCTAAGTGAAAACGCCATTTGATCAGATGTGTATTACAGTCTAAAATGTCTAAAGCAATGCATAAACAACACATTTTACTAATTTTTCGCAATATACATATCGGTTCCGTTTTAGTAGCTCACTGTTAACAAATGTAAGCAACAACAATTTTAGAAATTTTAAAAAGCTGTTATGAAATGGATTAACTCCAATATATATATTTAATTTATATGTTTAAACTATTTTTAATGGATACTCTTATTTGAATAGTTACTGTGTTTTTTTATAATCAAACGGTGTACTTCCATACATCTACTGGTCGGAATAATAGAGAATCCTGCCGGAGAACTCATATTTTCTAACAAGATTTCTCGATTATTCAGATACAAAAAATAATCATTAATTATTTCAAAGAAATGTATCAACTCAAATATGAGTCTCCATGATATATATATATATATATATATATATATATATATATATATGAACACATACCCACGCACACCCACCCACACACACACACACACACACACACAAACGCATACACAGATATATATATATATATATATATATATATATATAACATGCGAGGATCAAAATGTGTTTTTATTAATTATAAAATTTGGAATTTATTATTGTACATCGAGAACTGTATTCTACCGGCAACATTCACTTTTTGATATATATATACATATATGCATATGCTTTTTTTATGTTAGTGCCTCTAGGTCTCCGTCTCTGCACATGAAATGCATTCAACATTGCTAAATTACTGAAATAGATTTTAACTATTAAAAATAAATAATTTTTAACATATTTTCTAACTCGGTCATTACTTTGGAATTGAGATATTTTTTTAAATCTCGTTTTTGCCCGCAGTTATGCTTTCACAATCACGATTTCATACGATTGAAGAATGCATTCACGTTTTTTCTTGCGGCTTCAATATATATTCAGATTTCTTGCGTATGCGTTGATAATTCAAAATAAAACCATCCTGAATTTGTTATTCTCAAGAAAAATATAATTTTATCTCCGGCAAAAAAAAAAACTTCTAAAATATAAAGTCAGATATAAATAGTATATTCTTGTCGCAGAGATCACTGTCATTGTTTATTATTTGATAAAAATTTGACAACAACTGAGGGTAAATGTTCGTAGAGCGTTTTTTCTTCCATTCAGAGAATTTAGAGAACTAGCATGATACGCGAAATATATATATATATATATATATATATATATATATATATATACATTATTTAGAAATGGAACTTTGTGTGTATGTGTCTATGTGTGTGTCCGTTACTATAGACTCCGAAACGGCTGAACCGAATTTCTTGAAAGTTTACACAATTGTACTATAAGCGTCTGTGAGTGTTCTTAGCTAGGGTTTCTGTTGAGATACCCTCGATAAATATCGGAAATCGATAGTCGAAAAAATCGGGTTATAGAAGGAGTGGTCCGATTTTAATCAAATTTGATACACTCATAAAGAAAGACATAAGAAACGATTTTCAGAAGTTTCAAGGTTGCAGTTCTTACAATAGTGCAGAAAATCGATAATATATATAAATAAAAGGCAAAATGTTTGTGTGCGTATCTGTTTATCTGTATGTATGTCCTTTATAGGAATCCACAAATTTTATCCGATTCTCACTAAACTTCACACAAATATTCTTTAGGCTGTGTCTGAGCTCCAGAACCATGGATTAGTTTTAATCCTTTCATTATACCCGAGCAACGCCGGGCTATACTGCTAGTATATATATATTCTTCATCCACATACAAGCTTATTTCGATATATCACAACCCATCAGTGTGGCTAGAAACAACCACTTGACTCTGGCCGGGATCGAAGCTCCACTGTCTTGTTGGCATTCGGAGTCGCTACTCCCGAAGCCATAAGCGCATGGTATTGGAGAAGGAAATTTTTTGTGTTTCATATTATCAGTGTACCGAAAGTATTCAATTCATTTCTGAAGAGTAATTCGTAAGTGGAAACTGTTTTTAAAATTTCTTTTCCAGAGAGCTCAATCATAATGAGAGCATAATATATTAGCCATCCAAATACAAGCCTGTTTTGCTGTATCACAGCTCATCAGTATGGCTAGACACATCCACTTGCTTCTTGCCGGGATCGAAACTCAACATATTTGGTGTCTATCGGAGTCGATTTTTAAATTGTCTCATTGGAGACCTTCAGACATGTCAGACAAAATTAGGATGGATTTTTTCTATGCAGGTTGTGTGCATGTATAGTATTTATGGGCATGATGTCATTCTTTCAATTTTCTATGCAAGAGAATGAGTATGGGATATTTGTTAAGCATTCTGGTGAGATACTCCTGGTTACAACATAAATACTTTTCCTTTAAAAAGACGCACGATTATTGAATGTCTTATGTCGCATGATCTTTCTGGTTTCTGATGCATTAACGGCTATTCCCCAGGACCCAAAGCTGCATCGTAGTGTGACTGAACTACTGACAGTTTACTTAGTATATATCACTCAGTTAAGTGCCATACGTGATACTCGCTTAGGCAATCATGTCTCGAAAGTGACATGACTGACTGGGCAGAAGATTATCCCGCAGTAGTTTGTCATTGCTTTCTACAGAAAACTGGTTCCCAGCCAAGGCTATAGAACCCAATCTGTACTTTACCCATAACTATAGGCTATTTAACCCATAACTGAATGGAAGAGAGGGATTAATACATTTCCCTAGTGTATTTTCACGTAAGTGAAACGCAAGGAATTCAACTGGAATTCGAACTGGCTCCCCGATTTCTCGTTCCGAGCCGATATCAAATACAGCCCAGCGAACATCCACCTTGCTTTATTACTTGTTTAAGGTAGTGCAGCTATGAAATTCACTTTGATCGTCCTTATAAGAAAAGAATTGCCGAATATGTTGGTGAGAGCCTGAAGCTCAACACACACACACACACACACACACACACACACACACACACACACACACACACACACACACACACACACATATTTTGTTTTCATCCATGACACCCAATGGTGTGTAGGGCAGCAACAAATCTTTTCCACCTCTGCCTATCTATGTCGTTCTTGGTCTTCCCCTGTTTCTTTTGCCATCTGGTGTCCAGTACAGTGCTGTTCTTGTGACTGACAGTGGATCTAGGTGGCTAGTCTCAACTACCTCCACGTGGTGCCACCTGGGTAGTCTGGAGAAATACAGACGTGCTAAAAGTTCAGCGCAGCATCCGAGGACGTAGTGGGGTGCGTCTGGCAACTGTACTTTTCGCGAAATACCACATATATCTATCAAGGATGCTGTGTCATGACGAATCTGTCCCTCGAAAGAAACCGGTGGCCTGGTTTGGGGATTGGATGCAGGTTTGGGGATTGGGTGCAGTGCTAACAAACTAGCCCCATAAATAAACAGTTTGTTACGGAAACAGAAACAGAGAAAAACTCTACTTCTGTGTGGGAGGGTCCTTCCAAGCCCAATGAGGCTCGTATAAATGCTGGTGGCCAAAGCCAAACACACACACACACACACACACACACACACACGTGTGTGTGTGTTTGTGTGTGTGTGTGTGTGAGTGTGCCTGTGTGTGTGTGTTTACTGTTCTCAGTCAAGAGGGTCGCTGCTGGAAGACCCTACTTTTGGCAAAAAGCTTCTGCAACTTCTCACACAAGCAGAAGAACACATTTCTCGTCTGACAATTTGTGAGGCTTACGATTTCTTCCATCACGATTTACATGAGCTCTCTGCAAGGAATTTATTTCGAGCACACTTCCATCCCTGCTCGAGGATGTATCTCTGCTAACAGAAATTCGCAGACGATTCACGCATGATAGGGCTCCAGCACATTTTAGTCACATTGTTTGCAATGCGCCACTTGATGTCTACCATGAAAGATGGATAGGTAGGGAAGAAGCAGTTTCATGGCTTGTATATTATATGGAACTCACTCCGATTGTATTTTATCTGTGGAGTCAATTCAGCAGATATTAATGATGCAGAGACGCTTGAAAAACGTATCATAGAGACCTGCGAAAACATTTGACAACGTGGGAGTATTTGAAATTGTCCACCATCTACTGATTCAACAGGTGCATGCGTGTGTAGAAGAAATCAAGCAACATTTTGATCATATGTTATGAAGCGCTGTGTTGAGGTACAACGATGGTATTTTGGACATATGTTTGTATGAACATTTTTCCTTTTCGTGTTAGGAATGCCCACCGAAAGTTACAAAAGAATTTTGGTATTATATCTTGAATTGTACATATAACAGCATCTACATTAAATCTTAAACTTAATAATTAAAAAATGAAATACTGTTCGACAAAATTTTATAAGTATTTTAGTCTTGTTTTGGTGGGAATAATCCGCCTCAAAATTTTGTAAACGTATTATTAATTATTATCACACTGTATATATATATATATATATATATATATATATATATATATATATATATATATACAGGGTGATATAGATTAAGTTTTGTTTTAATTACTTACAAATTAAGATAACACTGACTTCTCATTTTAACAAAATTCCAGAAACATACCGGACAACCGTAAAGTGTAAATTAACTCGACGGCCTCCTGACGACTTCAGAATCTACTGGAAATCGTCTAGACAATGTTCTTATGTAAGTTTGTGAATATTGCCATAGTCTTTACACTATCTTTATTGTTACGACTATCATATACTCTCTCTTTCAACTAATAATCATGTTAGGTTGAAGTCTGGAGAACTATGTGTCCAGATGTAAGTTGTTAGGATGATAAGTGACCAGATGTGATCGCAGAAATTGTCTGAGAAATATGACTGGGGCCTCCGGCTTGTATTGCATGGCGCAGATTTCTGTTGCCCAACAGATGTAATTCCAGCAGCCAACTACTTGACACAAGGCAGCATTACCTTATCAAAACACTAGATGTATGCCTCCGTCTTGAGTCGGAGACACTGTGGAAATACGAATGGAGGCAAATTGTCGCCATTACTAGTAATCTATCCAAATAAATTTGTAATCACCATTATTATGCATCTCTTTCAAAATAATCTGCACTTTTTTTCGCATTGACACCCAAAGACGTTGTAATATTCGTATTGGTGCTCGCTGTGCGAATGCCAAGCATTAGAGATTCCAAATTTCTTGCAAAACGAATTGTGTGATGGTGCTCCTTTTCGTACAGACAGTGCCCAACTGAATCTACTAAAATGTGCAGTTGAAAAATTTAAAAGAAGAAGCAACATGCATGCGCTAAATTTAAAATATGAAATAGCCTCGAGAGCTACAGAATGAAATGTCTGTTATGAATGAAAGAAGAATGGAAGAAGATAAGTAAGAAAATAACTAACGATTGACCCTTGAGATGATCAAGTTCAGTCTTCTGTTTAAGTAATATTCCACGCTGGAGTTTGTTAATTTCAAAAGTGCCAGTTCTCTGGAAAACAAAAAGCCGTCTGATTAAACGATTCTTCCTACATTTTCAATCCTGAGGAAATGAATGTGATACGATTATTTTCAGCACCTCAAGGTAACATGGCGTGTCATAACTATAATGGTTTGATCTGGTGTAAGGAAAAACAAAACAAACATGAAGATCAAATGATCACTTGCCAAAATGAGTTGCGGTAGAAAAGCTAAAGGTTTGCAATATTACGTCTGTTCGGAATGAGATTGCAGAATAAAAATTACGTAACCGCAACAAGACTGAGTAAAACTTTTAAATGCTGTAACCTTTGGTAATAATCTGCACCGAAATCACTTCATTTATACATAATGTGACGAGATAAATAACGGCAGAATAAGTTATAAAATTTTTGAAGCTGTTCATTGAGTTATTTCCAGTAAATTTAGCAACAGAATGTACAGAGGACCGCATTCAACTTGAGACATAATAAATGCTTAAAGTGTTTTATTGTGTGTGTATCGTGTTCATCGTGCCTTGAGTAAACCCAGGGTCTAGTTGATAGTGGCGAAACGATAACTTACTTTCATTCTGAATTGTTCGAATTTACATGAAGTTTATCTTCGAGATGTAAGAGCTAGGGTCATGGTAGGGATTAGCTACAAGGCTCCAAACATCTGCACTGCGATATCATCTGCAGATATATTTATTATCTATCTGGAAACGGTCTTAGGCAGATCATTAATACAAAACGAACGAGCAGAGCTGAGGAAATGAGAAAGCTTAGAGGAAGCCCACATTGATCTCATCGGTTACAGCATATTATCCAATTTCATCGACCATTATGTAAGAGATATGCGACAAAGAATATTCAGAGTTACTTAGATAACACCAACATATGCAAGAATATACGTACACACTAATACATAAACCTAGACACACACACACACACATACATATATTTATGTTCAAAAGAATTGTCTACTAATCTCGCATCCATTTAGATGAAGATGATGATGTCAAATTTTGCTTTGGAGCAACTGCTAACAAGTGAAAATTTAACTATCACAGGTTATCCTTAAAAAACCATAAATACAACAAAACTTCTGCTTCATATTATTATTGGAAATTAAATAAACAATAACAACAACCCAATTATTATATAGATTATCTTAGATAAAACCTAATCTTAAAATAGAAAAGATGATAGATATAACAGGTCTTTCAGGATAAACTTTTCATCTAAAATCATATCTATAACCCTAATCTGCTGAAGAAAAAATGAATTAATGAACACATGCAGCCATAGAGAAAAATACTTAAATTCTTAGACCTTTTTTAATGCAGACTCGTATATATGTTTGCGACGTTTTAATTACTCCCTTTTTTTACCTCATTTCTTTCTTTAATTCTTTCATTTTTCTACGCAAATATTACTATTACCAATTATGGGTTGCTCACCTTTGCTTTCACATCTGCACTAAATATATCTATATATATATATATATATATATATTTATTTAAAGAGAGTGTCTGACAATTGAATGCCAAAATGAAAAAATGAGTATAACGTGATTCGTCCTTTTTTTCTTCATTAGTGGAATTTCATATTTATAGGGTAGGATTAAAAACGTGATTTTGGTTATAATCAAGAAGGGAACAAGATGTCAGAGTTTTAAATTTTGTTTTTGTACTTTTTATTTGTAAGGTATGTATTGACATACTGTCTAGAAGATCTCGTTTAGTTTCCTTCAGTTAAATAGTCAACTCCTAAAAACGCACGCTACAGAGACATTCTGCAGAAAGAAAGCTCAATGCCATATTAACCGAATGAACTTTTATGCTTTTAAATGAATTCCATGTATTCATTAGGTTCCAGAACTATAATTTTGATGCATTTTAACGTAATCCTTATTAGTCGGCTAATATATATATATATATATATATATATATATATATATATATATATATATATATGATGCATAGTGAGTGATGGATGTAATAAATTTGGGCTCGATGAAAAATAACCGAAGTAAAATTTATTCTAAAAATATATATCAATAGACTCCATATGCATTTTATTTATTATGCCGGATTAATAAATAAAAACATCAATAATGTTTCAAAACGTTGAGAAAATGTTAATATTTGAAAACTTTGAAATGATAACTGTAAATACAGCAATAGGTACGCATCATTTGTTTTTAGAACTTTGCAATTAACCATTTTCTCAGCTCGGTTAAGTACCCCTAAATATTCTTGAATCATATTTGATAAATTCGTGGCAATGAAAATCTTCAAACTTTTTAAGGCATAGCGGATAGCAAAAACATCTTTCAGCTACTGAATCTCTACAAATGTTTTTCCCAAGCTTCGTTAAAATTTTTTGTCTATTATCTGCAGGCCACTAGATCAACAAATGGTTTTCGCAAGGTTTTACTTTAATTAGTTTTATCCTCCTTCTTCTGTTTCATTCTCATTTTCCTTCAAATTCCATCAGTAAGACCGAGGGTTCAATCGGAGAGCTTCCAAAGAACTGTTGCTTTGTGAAACACACTCCCGGCATGATGCTTTAATATAATATTGACTTCTTCAATCTAAGATTCGATTTAGGATATGCGTTTTGGTGCAACGGATATCGGCTCGGAAAGAGTAATCGAGGAGTCGAGTTCGAATTCCAGCTGAATTTCTTTGCATTTACTTACGCAAAAATACTCTTGGGAAATGTATTAATCTGTTTCTTCCCTCTAGTTATGGGTTAAATAACAGAACAGAATGAGTTTTCTTGGCTGGCAATCAGTCTACCGCAGAAACCAATGGCAACCTACTGCAACATAGTTTTCTGCTCAGTCAGTCATGTCTTTTCCGAAACATGATCGCCCAAGCGTGTGTCACGTATGGCCCTTTAAAAGACTGAAAATCTAGGATTAAACGTCATCTTGTAGGAATAACCTCATCAATTTCACTTCTTTCTTTTTCTTGCTCTCATACAACAATCCACAGGAAATTTGTACATTGTGTGGCACTGAGGCCTTATTTTTTTTAGTATTGAGATTAATGTAAACATATTTACGATCTGCTTAAAAATAATCTTAGATCGTTAATAAATATCTTTTTAAAAGCTATCACAAAATGTCTGTGTACATCAAAATGCATCAGCTTACCGCAAATTACGTTCAATCACTGGTTCCCGTACAATGAATCATTATCCATTAAACATCCATATATTCAAACATATATTGCCTCGTATTTCCATGTGGTCACCCATCGAGTTATTGATCAAGGTTGACCGCTTGTAAACACCAGGTGCTGTCAGGTCAGATAGCGGGTGGTGTAATGAATAATGCCCCGGAATTGTTAAACAGGGACATAAAGTTCAAATCCTGTTAGGTCTGTTATATTTAATTAGGCGCAAATACCCTTGGAAAATGTATGAACCCAATTATTCACTCAAGCTATTGGTTAATTAGTAAGATTTGATTCACTGAACCATCATTGTTGACAAAAGAATTCTTTCAACCTATATATATATATATATATATATATATATAATGACCTGCAAATGGTTCATAAGCCAGAGAAATATTATCTTTACTTTCCATTCTAGACAGACTCTAAAATAGCATCCGCGCCATCGTAGTCGATTAATTATTTTCCACTGTTACAACCCCTTTCTCACAGTCGTGACTCCGCAAGCATCTCGCTGTTATGCCGCTATTTACATGTTGAGTGTGCAAATAAACTACACCCCTTCGTTCCATCAGTTATTACCAATACGGTTTAAAGCAATCATGTTACGCCAGTCGTAGCGAACCAACATCATTCACTCTGTACTCCCCTGGTGGTAAGAAAGTTTTACTCAAGTAATTTCTTCCTGAGAACTGCTGACTTTTGAAACCAACTTCCAAAACGGTATTTGCCTTGACCTCTACTGAGGCGAGTTGTGATCACTTTTTAACATGTGGCCCTGAGCGCTTACACTCGTGCATCTGGACAAATTTTACCTCGCCCACATTTACGCGCTGACTGTTTACTAAGTTGTCTTAGCTAGGCGAAGCTTGTCATAGATGGCCATGCTTCTTAGTCAAAAGGTGGATAAACGATAAACCGACTTTATTATACTACAACTTTAACCTGTTCAAGTCTAGCGTTAACCGTTATATTCCGCATATAGCTTAGTTTGCAATCCACATTCAAGTGTGGCCCAGGTATTGAATAAACAGTGGCCTATAAATATTCATTTTTCACTGTCGCTTGCATTTATTTCCCAATATCTCTCCTGCGAAGGGATGCTACCAATATTGTTTACACTTAAATGAACATTACTTTTTGGTGCAATAAATATATAGCGGTATGTAACTAAACTATTTTGCATTTATTAATCTGTCAAAGAGCTTCTTTTTTGGTATCACTTCGATGAGTAAAAAGGTTTTCTTGTTTATACTCTGCACGGCAGTTCAGGATTTATAAAAGTTCGAAATCCACTTAAAGAAAGATTTTAAAGGATTAATAAAAACGAAGTTTCAGAATTTATACTTTCTCTTTATATATATATATATATATATATATATATATATATATATATATATAATATATATATACATATATACAAACAAATATATATATATATATATATATATATATATATATATATATATATATATATATATATATATATATATATATATATATATATATATATATATATATATATATATATATATAACCCACCCCTGACTAGAAAGAAATAAAAACTACTTCGTAATAGATGGCTTTTTTATTATCATCAAGCCAGATCGGCGCTAAGGAAAGGGTAACGTCCAATCTGGTGGTCAACCAAAATTTGTGTGTGAGAAACAAATGAAAGCCAATAGCATAATAGGCCCGACGCCTTTAGTTGTTATTTACGACAGGAAAGTAATTTGGCCGATTACTTTTGAACAGACGGTCAGTGCACACCACATGGTGAACCCGTGTATTTTACGACAGCGACGGAAAATAGATTTAAAGGTTTGATCGAATTACCTGCTTGCCATAAAGTCCGAAGATTGCATAAAATAAGGGGATTTATGGTGAAATCATTGTTCATGTGGTTATATACCTCAACTGATGCGCTACTGGCAATCAAACAGCAACATCGATATTCACACAAATTCAGGCTATATATATATATATATATATATATATATATATATATATATAATTATTTAATTAGATTGTTTAGGTCATAATTATATTAGACAAGTACACTTCTATTCAAAAATGTTCAATAGAGATATATTGTAGAACTCTTGAATGTTTTGCATTTGGAAACAAGTTATTTTGCGACCTCGATTTGTACTTTTCGGCTTCTTCAGGTGATTTACAATCACTTATTGTAAATTGCATAAAGACACAAATTGTAATTTGGTTATTACCTTTGTTTATATAAGTATAATATCACTACTCAAAAAATTTCAGATTTCAGAACAATGTTAAAAATATTGTTATCATATCAGTTAGTTAAGTACCATGCGTGAAACATGGTTAGGCAATTATGTCTCGGAAGAGATATGAGTGGATGGTCAGTAGATTTTCCCACAGTAGGTTGCATTATTTTCTGCTGTAGAGTGATTGCAAACCAAGGCAATATAAACCAATCTGCTATTTAACAACTCGCCAGAGAAAGACGCGACGGATTAATGCCTTTCGCAAAAATATCTGTGCATAAGTAAATACAACGATTTCAACGGTAATTCCAACTCAGTCCTCCTATTTCTCGTTACGAGCCGATAACCACTGCCCCAGAGCGCACATCTGAGAACTTGATATATGCGTATTTATTGGTTAAATCTTTACGAAAAGGAGAGTAATAAAAATAGAAATAAAAGCGGGGTATTTTTAAACAATTCGTACTTTTTTTCTATAGTTGTGTTTGATTACTATCCACATTTTATTTGTATTTAATTGCAATTCGTATAAATATATATTTGTGAATGTGTGTGTCATTGCGTGTGTATAACCTGCTTATATATTATATGCTAAAATTTTCCATCTTTGATTCCATATCAATGGATTAAGGGTTAGCGACTCCCACTGACACCGAATCGGTTTAGTTTCGCTGAAGGTCTGAAGCAAATGGATGTCTAGCCATACTGATGTGCTGTAATACAACGAAACAGGGTTGTATGTGGATGACGAATATACATACATATATATATATATATACATGTGTGTGTGTGTGTGTGTGTGTGTGTGTGTGTGTGTGTTTGTTAATTTGAATCGGGTATTAAAATACTGGCAAAGATTCAAAATTTCATACATTAGAAATGTTGCTTGAAATACATGAAAAGTATGTTTGTATTCGTGGATATTTAATTAAAAAAAGGAAAATTATTGCTCTTGCCTTAAAAAACAGAATAAAAAGAGTGACTCAATAAAATAATGTTAATAAATTTTTGAGATCAGATTAAAGGTGAAATATTTTATTCTTTTCATTATTGGAATGGTTATAAAGTCAGAAATTTATAGGTGGAATAGTAATTTAGTAATACGCAGCCCTTTCTGATATGAATCTAAAGGTAGACCCTTATGTAATACTTCAGAATTGGTCAGAATTAATATATTTACATGTATTTGTTCAATGCACCTTTCCATATCGATAATGTGTTAATTTGAATTGGATATTAACATCCTGACAAACATTCAAAATTTGAAATCCTGGAAATGTTTCATGAAAAGAGAGAAAATATTTAATCAAACCAATTATATGTTTTACCAGTTTACACCTTACAAAGAAACAAAACATGAAATAAATCCATGTATGTGTATTTGTGGATATATATATATATATATATATATATATATATATAACTCCAACAATAAAATAGAAAATTAAAAATAACGAGAATATAACGCAGGTCTTTAAATGACCAGTGCCACTTTTGTCTCTATAATAAAATCTACATTATTAAATTCCTTAAAAATAAGGATATACTAATAAACGTAATGAAATTCAAGTAATACGTAAACATTGCAAAATGTTCACTTTAAAATATAGTTGATAATTATTTATGTAAGCATATCGATTAACTAATACATATCCATTAATTTGTTTTGTATTATCATATAAATAATATTAATTTAATAGATTTTAATTTAATAATATAGAATGAATTGTTAAAGAAATATACTCTGAACAAAAAAAATAAAAATAAAAATATATTGATCAAACCAAAAGTCCCTTTAAGAACGGTCTGACGTAAAGTTTCGTTTTTTGTTTGTTTGTAAAAGAGCAGGGATACATATATTATTTCTTCAGAACTAAAATGTATACGCCATGCCGGTAGAAAACATTTTAGTCGAAAAAATGGCAGTTTTTATCAGATATATATGATCAATCCGCATTGCCTAACATCTAAAAAATATTTTTAATTTACAAAGTCTACTTTCATTCTGATTAGTGGAATTAAACCTATCTTCTCCCCTTCAGATTAACTCTTTAATAAGCAAACATATTGTTTTCTGCTTTCAAATGTAATTCATTTTCACCAAAGTAATTAACATTGCTTGATGACGAGATAAAATCTTTAACTCTCAAAAAGAAAAAAAAAAACTCCGTGTCGAAATTGAAATTAAATTAATCTTAAATAAAAAACAAATTTAATCATATTATGCTCTACAATCTATGTTCCGGAGAACTTTTTATTCTAAACCTATTGTTTCTTATTATACACACACACACATATATATATATATATATATATATATATATATATATATGCATCAAGCTATTATGCATATATATATAGGTGTGTGCCTGTGTGTGTTTAAAATATTACGCACCAACGTAAAAATAAGCATAGTCTGATGAAGTCGTAGATGACGAAAGGCGTTACACGAAAACTTTTTTCCACTTTGTCATACTTCCATATACCTGCGGTTGTATCTAGAGTGAAAAGGACTGTCATCCCTGGGTGTTTACGTCCGTGTTCACTTTTATATTTTCGTACGCTATATCCGCGGTCTTGAGCACTTGAATCCATAAATATAGCATACGTTAAATTATATATTTAATTATCACGCAAAAAGGAGTATGACCGTACCACAACAAACCGAGTTGCAACACCTAAAATGTAGTCGCTGATATCTTATTCAACAATGATTCCGTTTCTGTGGATATCCTTTGACCGTATAGACAAAAGCCTAGTCTTCGGCAAGTCAAAACCAAGTCACTTAATGATTTTTATTTCTGTAGATGCCACACAACACAAAAAAGTGTTTCTGTGTAACACAATTGTGCTGTGGCTGGCAGAAGTGTACAGAAGTTTTTCGCTAAGTTTGAAGTTTGTGATTGTAGACTTTTTGATGGGAAACGGTAAGTCAAAATCCCACTATAAATGACAAAAATGTCAAGACATTCATTCAGAATAATCGCATTACACAATGCATGAATTAACATACACAGTAAATTTATAAAAATCCATTATTCATAAGCACATAGGCACTCAAATTGTGACAATGTTTGTGTCTTATCTGATCTGAGTGAAAAGAATAGTTTGGATTGCATTTTTATCTGTTATTTGCCAATGAAACTCAGCTTTTTAAGCAAATTGCGGCGATTAATGAGAAATAGCTAATTTCCAAGATGTTTCTCAAAAAATATTCCTGGGTCAATAGACATGAATCAACTTTCCTCTTCTATGTACCATGTCCTTTCAGGACGTAGGCGATCATGGCTTTCCACGTCTCCCGCTCCCTGGTGGCTCTTAGCTCGCTTTCTGTGGTTAGCCCAGGCAACCCCCGTTTTGTCATTAATCCTGCTTAGGCCTTTCAAATATGTTATCTGCTGCTTTCCCCTGTCTTCTTTTTCCTCTATCTGGACTGTTAGTATCAGGTTCTCCAGGTCCTCCTTTCTCCTTGCATATCCCAGGAAATTTAGTTGTTTTTAACCTGATGATCAGTATTTATTTCCTTTTCGTTTCCATCCTTTCCAAAACCATATCATTGTTCACATGCTCGATCCATGAAATTCACAGCATTCTCCTGTAGAACCGCACTCAGCTGCTTCAAGTTTTTCCTTCATCTTTGATAATACTATCCAGCATTCACTACCATTATAAAAAACTAACATCACATAGCAACCCAGCACATTAATCTTTTTTTCTAGCGAAATTTTTATGTCTGTTATTTCCCCACTTAGCTTCTGGAAAGTGTCCTTTGCCATACTAGTTTGCCTTCGGAACTCGGTGTCGTACTTTCCGTCTTCTGTTAGACCAGTTATTTTCTATTTAAATTTTTGTACCTGCTTGATTTTAGTATCCCCCACCCGTATTTGGCACTTTGGTTGCTCTTTTTACTGATGACCATGAATTTGTTTTTCTTGCAGTTAACTTGTAGTCCTTTCTTGTCACTCTCTTGAGTTACCTTCTGTAGGATGTCTTGTATTTTCCTTTCCGTGTCTGCTATGAACAATGTATGATCTTCGTACATTGTGTTGTTCAGATTGTGGTCCTCAGATTAGTCTCGCTCTACAAGATGAATAGATCAAGTGAAAAAACACATACTTCTCTACGCCCTTTTCTATCATTGTATATTTGCTGAATTTGTTACGTGTCCGTGTGCAGGCGGTTTGATGGCAGTAGAGATTCTTGGTTTCTCCTATGTCTTTCGCAAATATGTCGAGCCTGATGGATATCTCCATCAAATCTTTGCGTATCAAAGCGTATTTTGTCGAACCCCTTCGCACAATTGATAAAACATATGTACAAGATCTTCTTCATTTGTATTTTCCTTTCTGACAGTATCCTAATCATAAATATGGCGTTACTTGTTCCAGTTTCCTGGACGAACCCGCACTGTTCTTGTCCTGTCTCTGGGCTGATTCTGCTTCTCACTCTATTCATCAGGATTTGGACGATCAGTTTTGTAATATGACATTAAGCTTAGTGTTCGGTGTTGTTTGAACTTCTAGGGAGTGCTATGAAAATCGACTTACTTAGGTCGTCTGGTATTTAACCACTATTTCAAATTTCATTTCGATGAACTTTCTCTATGTCGAATACTTCCAATGCTACCAGCAGCTCTATTACAATGCCGTCTTGTCCAGCTGATTTGTTTATATTCGGTTTGGCCATTGCAGCTTGCTCTTCGGTTTTTAATATTTCCGATCCGTCCTCATTTTTATGTATTATAGGTTGCTCTATTCTCGTAGAAAAGATCTTTTATATATTCTTCCCATCCCTGGAGTATTATATAAAAACATCCTAATGTGTACGTTGCCGAGAAACCAAGGAAAATCTGGGATAATGAAATATTTCAGTTGATGGAACAATGGAAAAATTTGGAGAAACAAATTGATTTATATTACTAGTTGGATACATATTTAATGGGATGATTTTGTTCTGTATTCCTTCAAGTACAGATAAAATGTAATATTGGCAATTCCAGTATAAAATTTATGGCTGCTCATATTAGCTTTACAATATTATTGTTGGTAATTTTAATGTAAATATGTATGGTTAGTATTTTTACATAACAATACATTAATGCAATGTTTACTATAAAATGTACTTTCATACGCTTACAATGATTTGATTTTGTTGGTGTGGTTTTACTATTTGTCGATAGCTGGAACCATAGCAGGTGATACCACCCTGAGTCAGGGTGAACGGTTAAACAACAGAAATTAATGGGTGGTTCCATGAGTCCGAAAACCTCCAATTTCCGGATCAGAGATCTTGCTGCTGAATTTAGTTTATCGTCATACTAAGTACTGCCTATTTCTTTATGTTTTGTGAGTATCCAAGAATTCTTGAGAAACATATTAGAAAGTATTCCCGTTTATTCTTTCATGGTTTTGAATTCCACATATACGTCTTAGATTTTCTGTCAGCCAAGAATAGAAAGCAAAGTTTACCTCTGGTAGAGGAAGAAAGTAAGATTTATAACTTTCTAGAAAAAAAAGGCTTAATGATGCAAAAAAGTCGGAAGTCGAAATTCGCTTGCCTATTCCAAGTTCACAGCTCATAACTTAATATATAATGCGTGTAAATATGCCTTATATTGATTAGGTTGTTAGGTTCTTGAGTCCTTTTCTACGTCTTATCAAACCTTGGCAGTTTATTTAAAGCCAGAAAATATTTTTGAACTTTCTTTCTGAAGATGGTAATTTTACAAGTGTTACTAATCAACCTAAAGATAGTAGGGTTGAGAATACCTTTCTAAAGTGTATCTTTTCGTAATTGAATATCACGAACCTAACAAATATTGGAACTCAGCATCTGGGTTAACAATTGCGAACCATTATCCATTACAGCAAAAAAGTTTACTGAACCTGGTATTATCAAGCGGTCACCTATCGAGATGTTGACACTGTTCGACATTACTAATTTTCGATTCTCGTATGAGAACAGGTACTTCAATTTTAAGTGTTCGTAAGTCTTCCAGCGATTAGGTGACTAACGTGTAAATATAGCCTTCACGAATTAAATACTTTTGTAAATAGATTAATTTAAATGGTGATGGCTATCCCATTCTTTGCCTTGTGCCTGACTATGCTAGATATCTAATATGGTCTATTTCCACCATTAGCTAAAACATATTTTTCATCTGTTTTGGCAAAGATACCTCTTCCCAAGTGCAACAACGATTCACTTCATGCCAGAAACTTTCTCTTTTTTATCCTACTAATACTTAATTGGCATTCAAAAATGCAGAAAATACAAAGCATGGGCTTCATTCCCATCATCGGTTAAATGTATTATTATATGATATATTTTCTGTTCATTAATATATACATTTGGCGTTCAACCAACGAACAAAGAAAAAAGCTAAAAATTTCAAGTCTTTTACTGCTCTTGGTTTATCCAATCTTTTCGATTTTGTATGGAATCTCAACTGCAGTACATAGACATTATTGACAGACGTATTCATGTTTTATTTCACATCTACGAAAAAAATTGATTATACGAAGAAAGCCTTCGGGGATGACTCTTGATTTACAGAACACCAATTTTTTTCATCTTAGAAATGTTAATATTCTTCTAGGCCAGGAGTAATCATTAAAAAAATAATGTCTAGCATCTCTTTAGTTATAAGATTAACGTATATAATAAACGTATGAAAAAAGCAGGTAAAAGAACCGAAAAAAACCTTAGACGAGGCCGTAGCGGACAATAAGCTAAAATGTGAGAGAATGATAAATAATTGGAAATACAAAAAAGTAGCTTCGCCCTGAAACAGACGGATGCTTGGTACATAAAGTTCGAGTTGAGTCTATAATTAAAGCATGGATGAAACCAAAAAATAGTAAAACACCGTTTAGATAAATTAAATATTCGAAGAAAGAACGTTACTGTCAAACATGCTGTCGTTCACCGAATTCTTTCATTATATATGTGTACAAATATTAATCAAAATGTGTATTGCAACCCGAAAGAAGGGAATCGGTACAAAGGTCATGAAAAAAAAATTGACGAAACCAGAAGAGAAAAATAATCTTAAGTCGACATCGCAGAAAAAAAGATGAAATACTAAGCCATTTAATGAGTTAATCTAGCAAGTTCTTTTTATAAGCGTTTCACCCCGAGCAAGGCATGTCACTGCCACTACTGCGCAGGGGGCTACGTAGAGTGGAGAAAGGATGTTTAAATATAGGAAATGTCAGAGGGTGGGTGATAGGCTGGTAAGGATACCGAGAATGAGGGTTGGCTAGATGAGAGTATTCTGAGAATAATTGGAAGTTTCATTTCACCTCAAGCAAGGCATTCCATTGTCATTATTGCGCAGGGTTTACATAGGGGAAAGCGATGAGAAAGAGTGGTTAGTTATAGGAAATGTAGGAAGGAGGGTGGTGGACGGATGAGGATACCGAGGATAGAGGTTGGGTAAATTCATAGAGTGTTTGAAGGAATGGATGCGAGTTAGTGTGATAGATGTCTATTGACCTTACATTTAAATTCCTGGAGATTGTAGCTGTCGGGGAAGCAAGTATATGGAAGAGAATTCCACAGGCGGGAAGGGCGAGAAAAGAAGCTGTTAGAGTAGACATTGCGGTTACATTTTATCTGTTTCACTATAGAAGTGTGGAACCTAGTTGCTAATCTAGTATCTCTTTTTACCCAGAGGGCACCTGTGAAGTAAGTTCATCGGAGGAAAAACCGTGAAAGTATTCATAGAAGAGTCACAGGGAACCCACATCAGGCCGGTGAGAAAGTGACAGCAGCCGGGCTGCCAAGTCGGCATGGATTGCATTACAACTCAAGCAAAAATAATTAAAAATATGAAATGAGAGGAATTGAACACTAAATCGAAAATATAAGAAAATATTCAAGCTAAAATAAAATATGTCAGTAGGACTCGTCACAATGTGGCACAATGTTGAAAGTATGGGACAAACCAGTAAGTATTGTACTTATTATTGTAATGATTCTAGCGAGGCAACCTTGTATCGGAATAAATGCAAAACATTCGATTCTACAAATACATAGAGAAAACATACAGAGCCATGCTGAAATTTATTCCTTGCCAAAATATGAGCCACTTTTCAGTCTAATCTGCAGTATTTTTGGTCTGTTTTGTCATGATGTCAGAAACCTGTGATCAACGGTCCTTATCTCTTTTCTGCTTCAGCACCTTTCGTATTTTGTAAAAATTTTGCCTCATTGCTTTGCTTCATCTACTTTCATTTAGCCTGTATTTTTTTGCTTACTGTTATTGTTGCCATGTCTGTTCTTTCTATTGTTATTGTTTATTCGGAGATTTCAATTCTTTATGTTGGGCTTTTCCGCCAATTATCTTTACCCAATGCGGCCAATTAATTTACAGTGTTAAAACAGAAAACAAGTTCTAGGAGCTTCCGAGTCTTAATCAAAAACAAAATGATACCTAAATTGAAAATACTGATCCAATATATTATTATTATTATTATGTAATTTTTCATCATATTTCGATTTCTACTTTGGTCTCACTACCAACCAAGTCTGCAGGGAGACCTAAGGCAGGTAGTGGCGTGTTGTTATGGCTCCATTTCATGTTTTTCTACCTTCCCTATCATCCCCAGCATTACATAGATAAAGTTTTCCTTAGTGTGTGGGCTGTACTTAATAAGACAATTTTTTGTATATCTCTTAAGCTGGGGTTTCCAGGGATACTTTCAATGTGTTGTTTTGTTCCATTTTTTATCATTCCAAGTGCACCTACTATCACTGGCACAACTCTTGTTTTCAATTTCCACATTTTTTCTATTTCAATTTCCAGGTCTTTATATTTTGACAGTTTTTCAAATTCCTTGATTGCTATGTTACAATCCGCTGGACAAGCCATGTCAATTAATAGACAAGTTTTCTCCTTCTGGTTTTTAACAATAATGTCTGGCCTGTTTGCTTCAATTTTTCTGTCTGTGTAGATGGTGTAATCCCATAGAATGGTTACATCTTCTATTTCTGTAACCGGTGCTGGATGATGTTCATACCAGTGTTTGTTTACAGCTTTTCCATAATGTTTGCACATTGTCCAATGTAAATATTGCCCAACTCTATCGTGGCGATTTTTATATTCGCTTGGGGCAAGCACAGAACAGCCTGAGATTAGGTGGTCTATTGTTTCTTGGTGTTTATCACAAAACCTGCATTTTGGATCCATATTATTATGCATAATATTTGCCTGAAAGTTTCTAGTGAAAAGACTTTGGTCTTGTACTGCAAGTATAAATCCTTCAGTTTCAGACTTTAATCCAGATGCACGTAACCATCGATGAGTATTAACTTTGTCAACATTGGATTTATTGGCACGTACTGGATATTGGCCATGCAGAGGTTTGTCTTGCCAGCGCTGTTTCATCTTTTCAAGAGCTTTTTCTTTGGCTTTCGTTTTCATATTTTTTGCCGCAATAGTTGGTTCTTGGCTTCTGATTTGCTTTTCTACAGAATCTACTAACTGTAAATCTTGTTTGTATTTACTGCCTTCTTTTATTATTGAATATTTTTTCTTTCTTTCTTCATGTTGCCTTACTAATTGTATCATCCAATCCTTTGTTGTTTCTATGTATGTTAGTAAGCCAATAGTTGTTGTCTTGTATGACAATTCCAGCCGGAATAAGACCCCTTCCACCTTCTTTACGGGGTATGTATAGACGGTCTACATCAGCATTTGGATGATGTATCTTATGCTTAGAAAGAAGCTTTCTTGTTTTAGCATCCATTCGCCTGATGTCGTTTAGAGTCCAGTTTAAGATGTTGAAGCTATATTGGACAACTGGGATTGCAAGGCTATTAATGGCCATAACTCTGTTCTGTGAATTTAATTCAGTTTTTAATATCATTCGTAGCCTTCTATAGTACTCTTTACGCCCTATTTCCTTCATTTTTTTATGGTGAATGTTTTCGCTCTCATTTACACCTCAAGTATTTATAAGCTTCTGGTTTCAATTCTTTTATTGTTACAGCAGGGTCTAGGCTAATTGAGGATGTTTCTTGTATTGATCCACGTAAAACTGTATCTTTAGCACATTTATTCAAATTAAATTTCATTCCAATGTCTTCGCTGAAGCATTTTACAGTTTGCAGAAGACCTTCCAGCTCATTATCATTCTTAGCATATAACTTTAAGTCATCCATGTAAAATAGATGGCTTATTTTCTTTTGGCCTATTTTATAACCACATTCTGTCTTATTAAGTTGACTGGTTAGTGCTATTAATGATATGCAGAATAGTAAGGGAGATAAAGAATCACCTTGAAATATACCTCTTTTGATGTTTATTTCATCAGACTTATAGGTTCCATTTATATGATTGAGGTAAAGTGTTGTTTTCCATATAGACATGCACTGTTTGATGAAATTGATGATGACGGGCAATATCTTGTATATATTTAAAGTCTTTAAAATCCAGTAATGTGGCCCACTATCGGATGCTTTTCGGTAGTCTATCCAGGCAGTACTAAGATTTTTCTTTGTACTGTAGCAGTTTTCCAGGATCATTTTGTTAATTAGCAATTGGTCTTTACAACCATAACAGCCACGTTTGCACCCTTTTTGTTCAAGCGGTATCATGTCATTTCCTTCTAAGTATAAATATGTCTGTTTTGTTAAAATAGATGTTAGTAGTTTATATGTTGTCGGAAGACATGTAATTGGTCTGTAGTTTTCGGGTTATTTTTGTCACCATTCTTGGGTAGAAGAAATGTAATTCCTTTTGTCATCCATGCAGGAATTTTAGTGGGATCGTCAACCATTTCTTGGAGTTTTTTTACTATTTTTTTATGTGCTGCATTTAAATAATGTAGCCAAAAGTTAGGAATTTTATCTATGCCTGGGGATTTCCAATTGTGTACTTTTTTTTAGTGCAAATTTAACATCATCTTCTCTAATTCCAGACCATGTCTGTTCGGGTTTATTTTTCATTCGTTCTATCTCCTGCGTAATCCAATGTACTTCCTTGCTAAGTTCTTTAGGGCAAGCCCATATCTTTTCCCAGAACTGTGTGACTTCTTCCATTCTGGGGGGTACTGTCACTTCAATTCTTTTTTTACCTATTTCCCTGTAAAATCTCTTTGTATATTTTTTTAGTGCAAATTTAACATCATCTTCTGTAATTCCAGACCATGTCTGTTCTGGTTTATTTTTCATTCATTCATTCATTCATTATTATTATTATTATTATTATTATTATTATTATTATTATTATTATTAATAATCATAATAATAATAATAATAATAATAATAATGAATGAATGAAAATAAACCAGAACAGACATGGGCTGGAATTACAGAAGATGATGTTAAATTTGCACTAAAAAAAGCACACAATTAGAAATTCCCAGCTATAGATAAATTTCCTAACTTTTGGCTATATTATTTAAATACAGCACATAAAAAACTAGCCAAAGAACTTCAAGAAATGGTTGACGATCCCACTAAAATTCCTGCATGGATGACCAAAGGAATTACATTTCTTCTACCCAAGAATGGTGACACAAACAACCCGAAAAACTACAGACCAATTACATGTCTTCCGACAACATATAAACTATTAACATCTATTTTAACAAAACAGACATATTTATTCTTAGAAAGAAAGGACATGATACCGCTTAAACAAAAAGGGTGCAAACCTGGCTGTTATGGTTGTAAAGACCAATTGCTAATTAACAAAATAATCCTGGAAAACTGCTACAGTACAAAGAAAAATCTTAGTACTGCCTGGATAGATTATCGAAAGGCATTCGATAGTGGGCCACATTACTGGATTTTAAAGACTTTAAATATATACAAGATATCGCCCGTCATCATCAACTTCATCAAACAGTGCATGTCTATATGGAATACAACCCTTTACCTCAATCATATAAATGGAACCTATAAGTCTGATGAAATAAACATCAAAAGAGGTATATTTCAAGGTGATTCTTTATCTCCCTTACTATTCTGCATATCATTAATAGCACTAACCAGTCAACTTAATAAGACAGAATGTGGTTATAAAATAGGCCAAAAGAAAATAAGCCATCTATTTTACATGGATGATTAAAGCTATATGCTAAGAATGATAATGAGCTGGAAGGTCTTCTGCAAACTGTAAAATGCTTCAGCGAAGACACTGGAATGAAATTTAATTTGAATAAATGTGCTAAAGCTACAGTTTACGTGGATCAATACAAGAAACATCCTCAATTAGCCTAGACCCTGCTGTAACAATAAAAGAATTGAAACCAGAAGAAGCTTATAAATACCTAGGTGTAAATGAGAGCGAAAACATTCACCATAAAAAGATGAAAGAAATAGTGCGTAAAGAGTACTATAGAAGGCTACGAATGATATTAAAAACTGAATTAAATTCACAGAACAGAGTTATGGCCATTAATAGCCTTGCAATCCCGGTTGTCCAATATAGCTTCAACATCTTAAACTGAACTCTAGACGACATCAGGCGAATGGATGCTAAAACAAGAAAGCTTCTTTCCAAGCATAAGATGCATCATCCAAATGCTGATGTAGACCGTCTATACGTACCCCGTAAAGAAGGTGGAAGGGGTCTTATTCAGCTGGAATTGTCATACAAGACAACAACTATTGGCTTACTAACATACATAGAAACAACAAAGGATTGGATGATACAATTAGTAAGGCAGCATGAAGAAAGAAAGAAAAAATATTCAATAATAAAAGAAGGCAGTAAATACAAACAAGATTTACAGTTAGTAGATTCTGTAGAAAAGCAAATCAGAAGCCAAGAACCAACTATTGCGGCAAAAAATATGAAAATGAAAGCCAAAGATAAAGCTCTTGAAAAGATGAAACAGCGCTGGCAAGACAAACCTCTGCATGGCCAATATCAAGTACGTGCCAATAAATCCAATGTTGACAAAGTTAATACTCATCGATGGTTACGTGCATCTGGATTAAAGTCTGAAACTAAAGGATTTATACTTGCAGCACAAGACAAAAGTCTTTTCACGAGAAACTTTCAGGCAAATATTATGCATAATAATATGGATCCAAAATGCAGGTTTTGTGATAAACACAAAGAAACAATAGACCACCTAATCTCAGGCTGTTCTGTGCTTGCCCCAAACGAATATAAAAATCGCCACGATAGAGTTGGGCAATATTTACATTGGACAATGTGCAAACATTATGGAAAAGCTGTAAACAAACACTGGTATGAACATCATCCAGCATCGGTTACAGAAATAGAAGATGTAACCATTCTATGGGATTACACCATCTACACAGACAGAAAAATTGAAGCAAACAGGCCAGACATTATTGTTAAAAACCAGAAGGAGAAAACTTGTCTATTAATTGACATGGCTTGTCCAGCGGATTGTAACATAGCAATCAAGGAATTTGAAAAACTGTCAAAATATAAAGACCTGGAAATTGAAATAGAAAAAATGTGGAAATTGAAAACAAGAGTTGTGCCAGTGATAGTAGGTGCACTTGGAATGATAAAAAATGGAACAAAACAACACATTGAAATTATCCCTGGAAACCCCAGCTTAAGAGATATACAAAAAATTGTCTTATTAAGTACAGCCCACACACTAAGGAAAACTTTATCTATGTAATGCTGGGGATGATAGGGAAGATAGAAAAACATGAAATGGAGCCATAACAACACGCCACTACCTGCCTTAGGTCTCCCCGCAGACTTGGTTGGTAGTGAGACCAAAGCAGAAATCGAAATATGATGAAAAATGACATAATAATAATAATAAATAAATAAATAATTAAATACCAAGAAGCAATAGACCATCTGATCTCAGTATGTTCTGTACTTGTCGCAAATGAATACAAAAGTGTCACGATAGAATGGGGCAATGTGCGAACTTTATGGAAAATATGTAAACAAACACTGCTATGAAAATCACCCAGCACTGGTTACAGAAAGAAAAGACATCTATCTGATTACACCATCTACACACATACATAATGACAGAAATATTGAAGCAAATAGAGCGGATATTATTGTTAAAAATCAGAAAGAAAAATTGCTTATTAATTAATACGGCTTGTCCAGCGGATTGTAACATAGCAACCAAGGAATTAGAAATGTGGAAATTGAAAACAAAAACGTGCCAGTGCGAGTAGGTGCACTTGGAATTATCAAAAAATGAAACAAAACAACACATTGAAAGAATCCCTGGAAACTCCAGCTAAAGGAATATAAAAAAAAATTTGTTCTTAACTACAGTCCAATATACTCAAGATAATTTTGTCTATGTAATGCTAGGGATGCTGGGGAGATAGAAAAAAACTTGAAATTGGGCCATAGCAACACACCACGAACTGCTTTAGGTCTTCTCTTGGTAAGTAGTGCGACCATAGCATGAATCCAATTTTGATGAAAAATGACATAATAATAATAATAATAATAATAATAATAATAATAATAATAATAATAGAATTGAAATAGAAAAAATGTGGAAATTGAAAACAAGAGTTGTGCCAGTGATAGTAGGTGCACTTGGAATGATAAAAAATGGAACAAAACAACACATTGAAAGAATCCCTGGAAACCCCAGCTTAAGAGATATACAAAAAATTGTCTTATTAAGTACAGCCCACACACTAAGGAAAACGTTATCTATGTAATGCTGGGGATGATAGGGAAGATAGAAAAACATGAAATGGAGTCATAACAACACGCCACTACCTGCCTTAGGTCTCCCTGCAGACTTGGTTGGTAGTGAGACCAATGCAGAAATCGAAATATGATGAAAAATGACATAATAATAATAGCTGGTGTAAATACAGGAAGAGTATAAGCGACAACATGACTAGATTGGTAAAGAAAACTCTATTGAAGTATGTTGCAAATATGGTTTTGTTGTAAAGAAAAATATAGGTAATATCAGCTAAAAGCAGTACTAAAAGAATGACAGAAAATATTAAAGGATTTATTTTTCAAAATCGATCATGAGATCCGACTATATCTCGATAGATATGTAAAGTAACAAGTACCAAAAAACTGATTTTGCCCTTTCATACAATATGAGTTGACTCCAAGTAGTAAAAAAATATGGGAAAATAACCAGGATATGGCTCGGGAGCTGGAGAAGCTGCAGGACATAACTTTTGAAATAATTCCTGTAGTGATAGGTGCGTTTGAAACGAACTTGAAAGAGCATTTAGAAAAAAAGAAATTGAAATTGTATAATAATCTAAAAAAAAAATTTATCGTGAATTTTTCGAAAGATATTTGTGCGGTGGCAAGTTCTTTTTTACGCTATGCCCCATGAACGAAATTTCTTTTGACTACGTCAATGTCTAATATCATTATGAAATAATTAAACAACAGGTATACTTCTTATTTCTTCAGAACTTAATAGATTTGTATCGATTATTATATGTATGGGTTGGGTTGGTGAATTAATTTGTGCTGCAGTAAATATTATGTTCTTTTGCATATGTTTGCTTATCATTTTGCCTAACGATATGCTGATACACATACTCCGTAGGGGTTCATACACTCTGCATATCTGTTTATGATTAAGACTATTGGGAGAATAACATGTTTGGGTGTCGAGAATGTTTTTGGATTCATTTTACTTGAAATATGTAGCAGCAAATGCGTTTTGGTGTCACATTCAGATATTTGAATAAATACGTAATTGGACGGTTCCTGAACGAATAAGTTTAATTTACGTGCTGTAATTTCTGAGTGTCAGAATCCTGATGAATAGAGCGAGAAGCAGAATCAGGCCAGAGATAGAGCAGGAACAGTGCGGGTTCGTCAAGGACACTGGAACAAGGAACGCCATATTCATGATTAGGATGCTCTCTGAAAGGGCATTGCAAATGAAGAAAGACTTGTACCTGTGCTTCATTGATTACGCGAAGGCATTCGACAAAATACGACACAAAGAATTGATGGAGATGCTGGGCAATCTCGACATTTTCGGCAAAGACATAAGAATAATCAAGAATCTCTACTGGCAGCAAACGGCCTGCATACGGACAGGTAACGACCTCAGTAGATACACAAAGATAGAAAAAGGCGTAAGACAAGGATGTGTCTTTTCACCGGATTTGTTCAACCTATACAACGAGAATATTTTGAGGACCCTAGATGACACGCCATGATTTGTTATTGGAGGCCACAACCTGAACAACATAAGACATGCGGACGATACAGTGCTGAGTGCGGACACGGAAAGGCAACTACAAGACCTCATACAGAAAGTAGCAGTGGAGAGTGACAAGAAGGGACTACAAATAAACTTTAAGAAAACTGAGTGCATGGTCATCAGCAAAAGATACAATCCAAAATGCCAAATACAGGTGGAGAATAACAGAATCAAACAAGTCCAAGAATTTAAGTACCTAGGAAGTGTTCTAACAGGAGATGGAAGGTGCGACACGGAGATCCGAAGGCGAATTGTCATGGCAAAGAACGCGTTCCAGAAGATGAGCAAAATACTAACACACAGGAAGATCTCAATAGAAACGAAGAAAAGAGTGCTAGACTGCTACGTGATGTCAGTTCTTCAATACGGCTGTGAATGCTGGACAATATCATCGAAAAGGAGGACAAAACTGGAAGCGGCCGAAATGTGGATCTACAGAAGGATGCTACGGATATCGTGGACTGAGCATACAAGCAACGACGAGGTGTTAGAAAGAATGGCAACAAAAAGGAAATTGATGCTGAGCATCAGGAAGAGACAACTGAAGTTCCTGGGACATGCAATGAGGAAGGAGAGCCTGGAGAACCTGATACTGACTGGTCAGATAGAAGGAAGGAGAGACAGAGGAAGGCAGCGGATAACATATTTGCAGGGACTGATCAGGTGGATGACGGAACGGGGGTTGCCAGGAGCAACAGGAGCAAACATACTAAGAGCCACAAGGGATAGGGAGACGTGGAGAGCCATGATCGCCTACGTCCTGAAGGGACAGGGCACATAGAAGAAGAATTTCTGAGTTTCTCGAACAAGGCTTAAACGTATTTATCGAGGCCAGATACGTGCTTGCTATATCTTTACGAGATTTTGAATTATATTTACTGATGATGCGATTACCATTAATATATTTAATTACCAACCTCATTTTAACCAATCTCATTTCTTGGTGTATTATCACACCTCTTCGCTCTCTATTTATCTCTCAATTAATTAAGCCATCAATCATTAATAATATCATTCGTCCTGACCTGCCATCTTGGGTTAAGTTACTTTAACACAGCCATAATATAGCTTTTCTCTGTCTTTTATGTAAATACTTTAAACGATAATTGTTCTGATTAACTTTAACCTATGGGAACTATATTCTATGAATTTACGCGCAGTACTCAATTGGCGAAAATATCTCATCATTTTATTGTTGAAATATCTAGATGTAATAGAAAGTGCTATGCTAACATTTGCTTTTCTCGCATTTATCGTTTGTAGAAATTTCGTTCAGCTTATTGGTTTCCTGTTAAGTTTGTTCTTTAAAAACTTAACTGCAATGTCAATCGTTTTCCTCTGTCATCATAAATTCTGCTTTTTACTGTTCTTAATGTGTTTTGTTTATCTTTCTTAAAGTCTTTCACACTCATTAAGACCCTGTATTTCTATGATTTTCCTTTCCTTCTTTGAGTAACAAGATTCAGAAAATGTTAATAAAGTTTCCATTTTCTTATATATTTTAAAGTCATTCATTCATTGTGTCCCAGTATTTGTAGTTGTTTGGTAGAGGTGAAATTATTAAAAGAAATGAAACATATAAATATTATAACACGTCACATGCTGAACATGTTCTATTACATTAGACCTATCATAAATTTATAATTTATACTGATATACACTAACGGCCATAATTATTAGGCCATCCCAGTGTTAAAGAAAAGTATGTATTTCATATTATTTGTAAGTATTTATTGCCAAGTGAATAATTGTAAATGAAAATAGAATGGTTCATTTGTTAATATTGCACAATAACATGTGCATCAAATAAATTTATAAATATTTAATGATTACCTATATTGCAGTTTCATCAATGAAAGAATTAAGTAAATTTAGGGCGTTTTGACGAGTTCATCTATTGCAAACATTTGCAAAATAATAACAAAAGAAGCATTTCATTTTCATTTGGCAATAAATACTAAAAATATTATGAAATACATAGTTTCTTTAAAAAAAACTCGGGCGGCGTAATGACCGATAGTGTATACATTAATACTTTTTTTTTTAATCCTTTCACCCCGAACAAGGCGGAAACGCTACTGATGTGCAGGGGCCTACCTAAATGTAAAAAGATTAATTAGAAAAGAGTGAGAAGTACAAACTAGTTAGAAAGGAACAATAGAAAGCTGAGAAAGCAGGTGCAATGACAGATACATAGGTGGAGAGAAAGGGAAGGTTATACGGGGGTGGGGAGAGAGCCAGTGGTTAGTAGATGAGTATTAACTTTGCATTTAAATTTCTGGAGGTTGTAGCCGTCAGGAAAGCAAGAATACGGGAGCGTGTTCCACAGGCGGGAAGTGCGAGAGAAGAAACTGCAGGAGTAGAATTGTCGTCTGTATTTGGCTAACCTGACTGTGAATGGGTGGGACCCAGTTGCCAATCTTGTTGCACGAGTGAACACCTGTTGAGGAGGCATCAGTGACTTAAGTTCGTCTGAGCAGAAGCCATGATAGTATTTATAGAACAGACAAAAGGAGGGCACATTTCGACGATGGGGAAGAGGCTACAGTCGAGGCGCCAGATAAGTACCTATCACATTACAGACTCTCCTTTGGGGCCTGTCAAGAACACTGAGGAGAACGGCAGGGGCACCTGACCATAAATGGCAGCAGTACTCCATGCACAGACGGATGGTTGACTTGTATATATGCAGGATGGATTCAGGTGGAAAAAATATCCTGGATCGACATAGTGACCCAACATTCTTAGCAGTAGATTTTGCTATGGATTCGATATAGTGGTTCCATTTGAGGTCTGAGGACCGGCTATGTCCGAGGAGGCGTAGTGTATTACTCTCCAGGAGAATCGCATGGTCCATGCTTATGGGAGGCAGGAGAGGTTCCCTGTAATGTTTGACAGACAACAGCTTGGTCTTAGATGAATTGAAGTTGACAAGCCACTTACTTACAAAATAAATAAAGTATTTAAAGACTACAAATATATATTTTCCATCATACAATATATATATATATATATATATATATATATATATATATTTATATATATATATATATATATATACATATTAAAGGATATGACAACATTAAGGAAATCATATTATTTTAAAATTTAGATACATATGTGATATCTTAAGTTACACTTGAAATAATTGGAGTCTTAGATACGATAAAAAGGTACAGACAAACAGATTACGAAAATCACTGGCTGATCGTGTATCGTAAAATAAGCAAGAAAATATTTTGCAAGATCAAATATCGTCCTTCACGTTACTCTTTCTTCCAGCAGGTTAATGTTTTACTTTTTAAGAAAATTCACGTTGCACTCAAAATGAAACCATAGATTTGATGTGGTAAGTAGTGAAACTAAAAACCAGATACATGGCTCCCACTAAAATCTGAGCTTTAAATATAGTCTGAAAATATACATAAATACCTAATTTTCACAGATTTTTGCTTACAACCAGACTTTAAGATTTTAATATTTCGGGAATAAATCCAAATAAAGTTAATATTTTTGTATTAGATACATTAAATGTAACATGAACTTAGCACACTGGTGCCCCCTATATATGAATTTACTCGAGAAACAAGATTAGCAACTAGGTCCCAACTTTTTACTTGTAACCAATAAAATGCAAACGCAAATCCTACTCCATCAGCTTCTTTTCTCGCACTTCCCGCCTGTGGATTTCCCTTCCATATACTTGCTTCCATGACAGCTACAATATCCAAGAATTTAAATTTGAATCAATATTCATCCTCTATCTCACTAACTTGCAACCTCTCCATTATTTCTCCGTCCACTCCAATTTCATCAGTATTCTCATCCTTCTCTTACACACTTACTGACCCCCTGTCACTCTTTCTCATAATTTCCCTTCTATGTAACCCCCTGCAAAACATTGGGAGTAAAATGCCTTGCTTGGGGCGATATGATTATGAAACCAAAATCCTAACTATGCATCATAAAAAGCAAAATATGCCGTTCATTTTCATGTATTCGCTAATGAAAAACTACACAAATAGTTTTGAGAGATTATAAGAAATTTACTCAGTAGATAAGATTTTAGATCATTTGCCAAATCATAATTAAAATTAAAAATGTTTTAAATTAGAATTATTTATTGAAAATCACACTAAAATTACTGCACTGTAAAACATATTATATCATATTATAAATAAACTAGCAGTATAACCGGCGTTGCTCGGGTGTAATGAAAGCTTTAAAACTAATACACGGTCCTGGAGCTCAGACTATTGGGACATTGGCACGAAAGCGAATTAAAGTGAAACTGTACACTGAATGAAAAATGAAATGATGTAAGTCAAATTCTGATTTCCTGGCATCGATATCAAACAAGTTTTTTCGCCGTAAACTGAATTTTGAAGGTTAAATAAGTCCTCTGAGTAAATGTTATCATGGCTGAGACTAAGAACTAAAATTATGCCTGCTTAGAGCCAAACCCGAAGCAAAAACTAAAAAACAGGGCTGAAAAAATACAAACATACAGGCAGATAAGCAGACACACACACAAACATCTTGCCTTATATATATATATATATATATATATATATATATTATCGATTTTCTGCACTATTGTAAGAACTGCAACCTTGAAACTTCTGAATATCGTTTCTTATGTCTTTGTCTATCAGTGTGTCAAATTTGATTAAAATCGGACCACTCCTCCCACAACCCGATTTTTTCGATTATCGATTTTCGATATTTATCGGGGGTACCTCGACACAAAATCTAGCTAAGAACACTCGCAGACGCTTATAATTCAACTGTGTACATTTTCAAGAAAATTGGTTCAGCCGTTTCGGAGTCTATAGGTAAGGGACACACACACAGAGACAAAGTTCCATTTATTTAGATAGTTAAGTATAAATTTCCTTTGAAGTAAATTGATGATACAATGATTAACAATAATGTGCTTGTGCCATGGATCTTGTCCATATACAATTTCTAGTGGGCCAGTAAATTATAAATTTTATAAGGTTGTGCTTTAAATATTTCAGTGATAATCAGAATGAAAATTCCAACGCTACGATTTTGAACCTAAACGTAATTTTGAACTGTTTTCCTCAAAAACTTGTAAGAATATTTGGAAATATTTATCACCTGAGACCAAACCTTCAACTTCAGTGAGATTCCAGCTTTCCTAAGTCAAACTTTCCTGCTGTTCACATATTAAAGACAAGTCTGCGTTGTGGTGAAGTGGATATCGGCTCAGAACGACGAATCGGTGAGCCTAGTTCGAAATCCAGTTAAATTTATTGCATTTACTTAAATTCATTGCATTGACTTATGCGCAAATACTATTGGGAAAGATATTAATCCGTTTCTTCCCTTTTATTATGGGTTAAATATCAGGATAGATTGGGTTCTATAGTCTTTTCTGCCAACCAGTCTATTGCATAAAGTAATAGCAACCTAGTGCGTGATAATCTTCTGTCCAGTCACTCATGTCTGTCTCGAGAGATGATCGCCCAAACGTGTATCATGTATGGCACTTAACTTACTGACTAGCCATTAACTAAACCCATCACATACAACTATTTGCCCAACACGTAGTGATAGACTCGTTTTTCTTAGTTAAGTAAAAAGGAAATTAAAACGGAAACTCTGAATAATACTCTTAGTACAACAATACTAAACTTACTACTATTAATAATAACGAGGGATTATCATTGATCCATCGAGTTTTTGATATGAGGAGAGAGCAAAAGTTAGAGAAAGTAATCCACTCACTTGATCTTTAACTTGCAAGAATCTCAAAACGCAATAATCTCGAATTCATAGCACTTGTCATTGGTGTTCTTTTTTCTGTGACTGACAGAATAGAGACAGGAATAAAGAAAGCTGGCATTGATTGCACAGTGGGACAATTGCAGAAGGGAAATATTTAGGAAGGGCAAAAACACTAAAAGTCAGAGGAAAATTGCAAGATATCTAAGTCTGTTAGTGATGCGTTGCATCTTAGACCAGACACTATGTTAGTTGACAGGGGCTAGCCCTTTCCAGGCACACGTTTTTTTTGCTGGAAAATTACACTTTAGCCAGAAAATTACTCACAAGGTAGACAGAAAAACTAGTTATAGCAATAGAACATATTTTATTCTATGGATGTAAACTACTGTTATAAACAGTAGTTTACATCCGTAGAAATGCGAAAAGAAGATGAGCGGTATATGATGTAGGGGCAAGGACTTGTAGCTGTCCTCGGTCTGTTCTACGATGCTTGCTTCGAATCTCTGTGTGTTTTTTTTTAATCATTTCACCACGAGCAAGGCGGAAACGCCACTGATGTGCAGGGGGTTACATAAATGTAAATAGATTAATTAGAAAAGAGTCAGGAGTACAAACTAGTTAGAAAGGAACAATAGAAAGCTGAGAAAGCAGGTGCAATTACAGATACATAGGTGGAGAGAAAGGGAGGGTTATACAGGGGTGGGGAGAGAGCTAGAGTCCAGTGGTTAGTAGATGAGTATTGACTTTGCATTTAAATTTCTGGAGGTTGTAGCCGTCAGGAAAGCAAGAATACGGGAGCGAGTTCCACAAGCGGGAGTTGCGAGAGAAGAAGCTGCAGGAGTAGAATTGTCGTCTGTATTTGGCTAACTTGACTGTGAATGAGTGGGACCCAGATGCCAGTCTGGTTGCACGGGTAAACACCTGTTGAGGAGGCATCAGTGACTTAAGCTCATCCGAGCAGAAGCCATGAAAATATTTATAGAAGAGACAAAGGGAGGCCACATTTCGACAATGGGGAAGTGGCTGCAGTCGAGCCGCCAGATCAGTACCTATCACATTGCAGACTCTTTCGAGGGATGGTTAGTTTTATAGATACAATTTTGTTTACATTGTCAATTTCGTCTAACCTTTAATTTATCTTCATTCCGTGATTTTCTCTCTAATTGGGCCAATTACTCAGTAGTTTTTCTTTGAACATCACTTAATGATTACCATCTGTCGAAATACAAGCTCCGAATTAATTTTTGAGACAGGTTCAGCTGTTTTCATTTCAACAAGATTTATATTGCTAGACTAGCCGTGGCACGCTATTCATGGATTAATTACCATATATTGTTGCTTTTATCTGAGAAAATGCTGAAATATGAAATAATATCCGGTTGTATTTAAAATAATTTATTTTTTAAATTTTTAAAAAATAATTCTGTTTTATCGGTTTTAGGGGATACATCAGTATGGGTAGCGTTCAGAAAAATACCTCACGACATAAATTTCAAGAAACTGAAGATTCAATGAAGGGTTGAGATACTAGAGCGTATGGCATGTAGGTCATCAGTAATACGTGAGCGAGTGGTAAGTAAGTCGTCGGAAATTCTATTACAGTGTTGTGGCAGTATCATTGGTGTTATACCTACCGCCATTATTTGTTAAGCATGAAAGGAAAAGCTTTCGGTGGAGAAGGAAGTTAATACAAATCCTGAAATGTGATGTTAAAAAACACTATTAAGTAAAAAAAACTACCAGTCAGTTAAAGTCCCATGAGCGACACACGCTTGGGTGATCATGTCTCTTCCAATTCATGACTTACTAGGCAGATGACTTTCTCACAGTAGGTTGCCATTACTATCTTCGATAGATTGGTTGCCAACTAAAGATATAAAAAACCATCTGTCCTGCTTTTTAACCCATAGCTAAAAGAAGAAAAGATGAATGAATACAGTTCTCAAGTGAAATTGCACGTAAATGAATGCAACGTATTCAGCTGGAATTCGAACTCTTCTCTCCGATTTCTCATTGCGAGCCAATATACATTACAACACTCCGTATATTCAGGTTAAGAAACACTAAAAAAATAAGTCAAATACATTTCTTTATAATCTTTTCCTTTTTTTTCAAAAATGAATTCCTGGCAATATTTACTATAAGAATTCACTAATATAATTTCATAGCGTTTTGACTAGTTTGTTAGTTAACTATTTACCTATAATTAGGACCCTAACTGGTGATACCAGCCCTTGTCAAGGCAGACTGGGAACATCAACAATTAAAGGGTACATCCATGCTCCTTATAACCTTCTGATCAAAGGGATTGCTTCTGGATGCAGTTTATTGTCATATCCAGGACGAGAAAAGATTTCAAGTAATAATTTAGATTCTCTTGCTTATTATTATCGTTTTTAGCTTCAATCTCCATTGAAGTTAGATTCTTAACAATAAGACTGAAAAATTTTCGCAAATACGATCATTCATGTAAATCATTTTGAAAAGGCAGAGAGATTATTATGGATTCTATTAGAAAAATGTGATCCCGTTTTGATTGATGTTTCCAAGATGCTGTTATTATGTAATATCGCAAATGCTATGTCATTGTTATTTTTCTTATGCGCAAAGAACATATCATAAGAGAAATGTATTTTTTATCAATTAGGCCCAACACAAAGGCATTAAAAGGATCGGGGAGGAAATAGAATAATGGAAAATAAACAGACATCTTCTATTTTTCATAAACTAATTGAATGATAGAAAACAAAAAGATTATATTGATTAAAAAAATAAATATAAATAGCGAAATTGTAAAGACGCTGATTCAGTAATATCAGTACGAGCTTTCATGTAAAAGGGGTTTAAATTTGAAAATACAAAACCTTCTCTATGCCAAAAGAAAAAAAAAACAAATCTCTTTTGTCTATGCGGATTATTCGTCCATTGAAATCTCATTGTTTTAAGCAATGTAAACAAAATCTCGTAAAGGTGGTGCAGTGGATAATGACATATTGAAGAAACGAGTTTAAATTCTCGTTGAATTCGTTATATTGGCTTACGTACAAATACCCTTGAGAAAGATATGAATCCATCGCTTCGTTAGTCAGCTATGGATTACATAGAAGGACATATTGGATTAGATAACCGTGGTTTGTAACTAGTCTACCGCAGAAATGAATGGCAAATTACTGCAGGAGAATCATCTGCCAAGTCAGTGATGTCTCTTTCGAGACATGATTCCCCAAACGTGTATCATATATTATATGACTCTTATATGAAACAAAGTGTGGACGAATCTATGTTACATGAATAGGAAATGAAAATGGCATAACCCAAACCTTATAATTAGAACTAATATATACGATTTGTCAGTGAAATTAATGGATATATTACCGGTTACTTGTATTAATCCAGAAGATAAAATCTTTGTTCTGTTAATGAGCTATGAATGTAAAAATATACGATAAAATACAACGAAGAATCTGCAATATTATTTGTCCCGACCTGGCATTTCAGTTTTAGTTGAACTCTACATCCATAACGTAACTGTTTTTGAGTTTGAGTTTTACTTAACGGCATTTCAACCTCTGGGGGTTATTTAATGCCAAAAAGCTGGGGTTGTAAGGTATTTTATTTTAATGTTTGGTTATAGTGAGAAGGTTGTATTAGTCAGATTTTAATGATTTTTTTTGTTTTTATTCTTTTTTATTTTAGAAAACTAAAAATGCTCCTTAATTTTGAACTGATAATGTTTTGCTGAGAATATTTTTTCCTCAACAAATGTGTTATGGTAATAATTGTTTCTTCAAAACTTTATTGTTGGTAATATCTTTTCTTCAAAAATATATATTTTCCTCAAAAAGTCTATTTTTATGTTTCTATAAAAGTGTATTTTTACACTTTCATAAGGTTTTGATCCCAATTTGTTGGGGGAGGTAACTATTTGCCCATAGATAGGACCCTAACAGATACTACCATTCCTGCTCAGTTTGGACCTGAGAACAACAGCACTTAAGAGGTAGTTCCATGCTCCACACAACATCCCTATGAGAGGCTTTGCTGCAGGATGCAGTTTACTGTCATGCCCAGGACCGTAACATAACTGTCCTGTGTCTTTTCTGGCTAATAATTTTTACGCCAATTGTTCAGATGATCGTTCTTCTTTGATACCTTGAGTTAACAAATTGAATCTCAGTTCTAGATGTCTAGCATGATATGATCATTTTTCAGTTGAATTGGCTTGAATTAACCGTAGGTTCTATATTAACATATTCTTCTTTACTTGCTTGTCACTGTTCTAACTTCTTTTTTGTCAATTTTGATCATCGAAGTGCAATTTGAATTGCTATGTTATGTCGTTTTAATTCCTATTCTTTTACTCTTCTTTTGTCTTAATATTTGTTTTTCATTTTCTCAGATTCATTCCCATTCATAATCCCTTGAGTCTTAGTGTCTTATTTGTCTTGCTTTGATTAAATGCATAGAGAAGCTAGGTTAAGTGATTGGGAATGTGAGTGAAGGTGAAACAATTACAGAACAGATAAAATTACAGATTATCTTTTGGATCTTATTGAGAATCTCTAAGTATAACTCGCTTCCTTATTCTTGCTTTCCTGACAACCTCCAGGAAATTTAATGCAAGTTTAATACTCATCTCTTGACCACTTGAACCTAGTTCTTTCTTCAACACCCTGTATATCTTTTCCTTTCTCTCCACCTCTGCAACTGTCATCACACCCGTATTCCCTTCTTTCTCTTGCTCCTTTCTAACTGGTTCGTCCTTCTCCTCACTTTCCTCTATCTAATTTTGTTATTCTAATGTGGCTTCCTGCACATCAATAGCGTTACCGCAGTGCTTGAGGTGATATGATTAAAAAAAAAGAAGCAAAATAACCCAATGTGACAGTAAAATTCAATCCATAGCTTATACTTGGTATATAACTATGTAAGAAAAATTATTACTAGAAAAATCGTAATTTACGATCAGTCAGAAAAAAGAGTTTAAATTGCATTTTTGTAGCATGTCTTGCGAAATTTTCTCAACTTTTTTCAGTTTCGTCTCTGCAAGTGGAAAGTTTGCTTGAATCGGTCTGTTTAGCGATGGCATCCTATGAAAGAATTGTTTAAGAGCTGTTACTCTTTGAATATCAATATCGACAAGGCCATTTCTTCTCATTCATCTTTCCATATATTTGTGTTTGGTGACTTTAACGCCCACCACACCAAGTAGCTTGAAAACTCACCGAACTTGCTGGGGTCCGCACCATGAATTTTTCAATAACCCAAGCTCTAACACAAGTGGGGGACTTCCCCCCGCGTTTCTCTGATAACCCTAACGGAAGGAACTCTTTACTATACGCTGCTTCACTTCCATACCAGACTCTTGCACTACCAGGCAACTATGCCCTCTCGGAAACTCTGACCACGCCGTAGTTTCCGTCAACATCTCAATCCACTCTAACTTTATCCAAGAAACACAGACCAGCAGACTGGGATTCGTTCCGAGACTTCCTCTGTGACGTCCCCTGGAACAACGTCTTGGGTCTTCCTGTCGAAGACTGTGCGTCCGAGATCTCCACTTGGGTTAAGGCTGGCATCGATGCTTTCATACCTGCCAGGAAATTCCAGCTTAAATCAAATTTGTCTCTTGGTTCTATTGATCCACCGGCACCATTTCTTCCGGCTCTATCGAAGCTACTCGTCGAACCAAAACAGGCGCCTTTTCGCCTCAGCTCGTAATGAGTGTAAAAAGGTACTGAACGAAGCTAAGATGGTGTTCAATGCCAGAATGAAGCAACGCATAGCATCCTGTAAGTTCGGCGCCAAAGTTTCCTGGCGACTCTGCAAAAGCGTGCTCAACAAGAGTAAGTCTTCAATACCACCACTAATCAATGAATTTGAGGTTCTCACCTCCCCAGCGGACAAGGCTGAATGCTTTGCTCGTAGATTCTCCACCAATTCGACACTGAATTCGTCAGGAGTACCTACACCCAACTTCCCACCTAGAACTAAGGCTCAACTGAATAACGTCCGCATTACACCCTCGCTGGTCTCTAAGAAAATCTCAAAATTTGTCCTGAAGAAATGTGCCCCAGAACTCTCCTCTGTGCTCTCTAAACTCTATAACTTCTGCCTGTCTCCTTCCTGCTTTCCTGCCTGTTGGAAGTCCTCCTCTGTAGTTCCTATATTTAAGAATACTGGAAAACCCTCGGACACCACTAATTACCTATCAGTCTCCTTCCGATCTCCGGCAAAGTTTTCGAAGCCATTATCAACGCCGAGGTGATTCAGCATCTCACGGTCCACAGGCTACTCTCGAACAAACAGTACGGCTTCCGCTTTACCAGGTCCAATGCTGATAGGCTAACGACCATTACCGAGTACATATACCAGGCTCTCGACAAGAATGGCGAGGCCCGAAACTTTGCCTTGGATATCTCCAAAGCTTTCGACAGAGTCTGGCATGCTGGCTTTTTATGCAAACTACGGAGCTACGGTATAACAGGACATTTCTTTGACCTAATCCAGTCATTCCTCTCTAACCGCACATTGAAGGTAGTATTGAATGGACATGCCTCCCAAACTACCAAACTACCAAATTACCATACGAATGCTGGCGTCCCTCAAGGCTCTTTTCTAGCTTCCACGCTCTTTCTGATCTACATTAATGACTCCCCGATGCCATTAGATCCCAAGTAGGCATGTACACCACAATTTATTCTCGCCTCGATCATAAACCCGGTGTGGGCGACAAAGCGAACCTCGCTGCCGAGCTTGAAAAAGACCTCCAACTGGGGTAAGAAATGGCTCGTTTTATTTATACTGAGCAATACAGCATTATGGCTCAAGGCCAGAAAAATGGGAGGGGGAACAAAACTTGGGGTGGTCTTCAGCTACTCTATCCTATACCTAGCTAATCAGATTCACGACCCATACATACGTTACAATGATTCTCATTCACCATAAGAATTTGTCCATCACCACTCATACATATCAAGCACCAAAATACCGCGAAACATACCGGGGACCTAAAAACGCCCCAAATGTACATAAAAATTTATTACTATATACAAATATAATACAAAAATAACTTTAAAAATTTGTACATGAAATGATATGATGGGAAGGGGTTATGAAGAAACAAAAAAATCCCCAAAACAAAAACAATTTCAAATGAATATTTATACATAATGTTAGTAAGACCCAAACACACCCACATAATTAAAGAGGCCACTGTATTCTGCCTGTAGAGACAAAATCAAGCCGCTCTCTTTCTAAAGGGGAATGGAGAAGTAGGGTAGAAAATAAATTGGACTGGAGAATATATAAGGCTGACCCAGCCGAGAATGAAACGGGACAAAATAACTCTGGACAATGGGGATCTCGAACTGGATCATAACAAAAGCAAGGGAACCGGGAACAGGCTAGGACAAACCCACTCACTCACATTAACTAGGTACACAAAAGAATACTTTACCTTAACCACGGGAGGGGTTCCAAAGGAATCCACCCCGATGCGAGCAGCAGATCTAAAAAAGAAAATCAAGACTAGCCCCGGTCACACGAACCAGGCTCGCTGCATATATCCACCTTTTGCTAAAGTCTGTCGGGTGCAGCCGTTTCCGTTCAGTTCTAATCTTCATTTTGAGCTGGTGCTCAAAATATCGGATTAGATCCTGATCCGAAAGACGACCTCCCCGCAAGACTTCCTCCAGTCGCGTCATCCAGATCACCATTCTAGCCGTGGCCAGTAGCGACAGAAACACCATCCGCTTCACTCCAGAGTACGGGGGCGACACATTGTCCACAGCGTATGCGCGATCAATGAGCACAAGCTCCCGCGGCGCGATACGAGCAGTCAACTCGCCGACACGCGCCCACAACGGGCGAACGCGCGAACAATGGAAGAAGGCGTGCGCAGACGTCTCCTTAATTCCAAGGTTGCAACGTTCACAATCTGGCAAATCCGCCAGGCCCATTGCGAAACGCTTGTCATTGAGCGACAAACCATTCCGAGCCAATCGCCAGGTCAGAGAAAACTCAGAGTTGCTGAGCCAATCCGCGCCTGGCGCCCAAGACCAATGAGAGCGGTACTCCACTCTCGACATGCCGAGCTTACTCCACAGCTTATCCTTCACGGCACCCTCCACTAATCCCCGATAGAAGATTTTCCTAGGCTGTGAAAGGTCACTGGACCGTGGAATGGCCTGTAAAGCCGCCAGACATTCGAGCAGGAATTTCGGTCGCACCCAAGGCCTGACGGTCAGCCATAGGGTCGGGGGCGTGATGGTAAGGCAAGGGAACATGTCCCTCACTACCCCCGCAAGCAACCGATCTTCCTCCAACGCTCGCCTGAGGAATGCCAACCTTGAAGCGAGCACGTGGCTCCTCAAGTGTGGCATCCCCAGACCCCCTTGACACGGACGGAGGCAACAGACTCCTTTGTCGACCATGTGTTTGCGTCCTCTCCACAGACAGGAGAATAGCAAACGCTCGAGCGCCTTCTCATGATCGTCACAAAGGGGAAGTACTGACAGCCGGTAAAGGATCATGGGAAAGAGGTATGTGTTACACACCTCCGCCAAGCCCTTCACGGAGAGACCCCGTCGACGCCAAATCTTGACCGACGCGCCGACCTTTGCCAGTACTTCTGACCAGTTTTTCTCCAGCTGTAAGTCCGGACCGAACCAAACTCCGAGGAGCTTGACCGGCCCGTCCGTCCAGCTGAAGGGCCCCGGGAGGGAAACACCCTTCCAGGCACCTAACCGCAAGCCGGATGACTTGTCGCAGTTAATTCTGGCCCCTGTCACCTTCTCGTACCGTACAAGCGCCTGGTGTACCGCCTCTATGTCCCTGCGGGAGGACACAAAGGTCGTTACGTCATCGGCGTACGCGGAAACCCTGGCTCGAGCTCCGCCAGGGACTTCAATTCCACGCAGGACCGGACTGCCAGTCTCGTCCCTTAGCCGGCGAAGGAGAGGCTCCAACGCCAAGACATAAAGGAGAGAAGACAGTGGACAACCCTGTCGGACCGACCTAGACAGCGCGAAAGCGCCCGACAGCTTCCCGTTCACCTGTACCACAGCCTTGCGGGAGCGATACAGAAGGCTAATCCAGCGGCTGAAGTCGGGTTTGAATCCGGCGGCCTGCAGGACAGCAGCCAGGTAGCCATGGTCAATCCTATCAAATGCCTTGGACTGATCTAAATTGATCAGCGCGGCCTCATCGTCGTCTTCTACACCCTCTACGATCGTGCGAATCAAGTGCAGGTTGCTCTGAATTGTTCGTCCCTTCACAGAACAAGTCTGATCCGGTTCCAACAGAGACTCGGCAACTAGCTGCAAGCGGTTCGTCAGGATCTTGGCCAAAATCTTTAACTCTGTGTTTAGCAGAGTTATGGGCCTGTAATCATCTAGTTCCCTCCCAACCTTCTTGCCTTTTCTCAACAGCGTGATCACGCCCCTGGTGATCCGACCGGGGATGGACCCCTGCCGAAACCAGTGGTTGAACACGACAGCCAAGAGCGGGACAAAAAGGTGCGACATCCTCAAGTACAATTCATAGGGCAAACCATCCAAACCTGGCGACTTGCCACTGCCGACCTTCTTCAAAGCCACGTAGATTTCGTCCTCCGTAATCTCCCCTTCGCAGCTAGCCGCTTCAGCCGGCAAAAGCCGGGGAAAGTCAGCCAAATAGCTGCGAAACTCCCCTCGTCACGGAGACCAGGCTCCTTGGTAAATCGGTGCTCGAAATGCTGCCGGAACGCCTCGCACATGTCGTCGGTGGACCTAAGGAGATATCCCTCCGGGTCGCGCACCTCTCGAATGTACCGGTCGCCGGCATGGCGAATTTCTTCCTTGCGCAGTTCCGCGCCCATGTTCACAGCTTCGGAAGACATCTTGCTTAACTTAGCCCTAATTACCTGGCCCATGTAGCGCCCGCTAGTCGAGCGCTCCAGGGCCTCCCTGGCTAAGGCTATCTCTAGGGGATCCCCACCAGCCTCCGCCCGGGCGAAATTAGCACTAAGTGTCTTTGCCTCCGCAGCCTTATCTAGGTTGAGCCGCTGGCTATATTTGGTGGCAAAAGACCTAATGGAGTCCTTAAGGTTAACCCACCACTTACTCCCAATGACTCGCCCAATTAACGCCCGCTGCACTAGTCTTGTCAGCTGGTCACGAAAGTCCCGCCTGTCCAGTAAGGACTGATTGAACTTCCAATAACCAGCCAACCTAGGCCTAAAGTCTAACGCCACACGGGCACAAACAAGTTTGTGGTCCGAGTAGCCTAACCAGTGGAACGTTGGACATTCTAAGAAGTCTATGTCGGCTTCTCTCACTAACATCCTATCCAGGTACGCAGATACCCGGGTAGAAGGCCAACTACGCGTCCACGTCCACATGCTCCCATCCGGATGATCGACCCGGTATCTATCGACGAGACCAAAATCGCCGATCAGATCAACCAGGCTACGATCACCACTCCACCCGCTAGCGCCCCTTCCTCTATCCCATTTGGGGGTTAGGACGGCATTCCAGTCCCCAACTAAGATTAGCCGTGTTGAATGCACCATGAAGGGCTCCAACAGCCGAAAGAAAGAGACACGCTCACCTTGAACATTGGGCGCATAAACCACAATCAGCCGGAACGACTTGCTTTTCACTGCAATATCGGCCACGATCAGCCGGCCCTCGGCACCGACATGGACAAGGTCCACCCTCGCGTCCAGGGTACGCTTGACCAGCAAAGAAACACCTCTGGCCAGCCGGCTCCCATATGCTGAATAGACGACAAAGTCGTTAGACAGCACACACGAGTCGACTTCGCAAACAAAGTGAGTCTCTTGGATCGCGGCCACATCCACGCCGAAGGACAAGAGGTCACGAAGCAGGCGAGCCGCCTTACCCCGATCCCTCAGGCCCTTCGCATTTATACTGGCTAACTTAATAGACATTCTTTAGACCTGAAAAGAGACAAAGAAAAAAAAACATGCAACAAAACGGCTCTACTCGCATACGGGCCGGAAATCTCTGGCAGATAGGACCCCGACGGACTGTCCTAGGGACCCTGTACCTACATCGGACGTAATCCGTCCGTCTAGGACAATTCCGCCGACGTCCGTTGGGTAGGTTAGTTTTACCACCCTATAGAGACTGGGGTGGAGCAAAACAGGGAACCTCCCCGAGCAATTCTTCGCCATTTTTTTAAGGGCCGGAGTATTCTCCTGAACCAATCTTAAGTTTGCAAAATGTCTTTTTGCTTCATGAATGTGGTCCCAGACCCTCAGGTTGCCACCGGTATTCCTTACCAGGGTGATGACACCTGGGGCCTGGGGAAAGTTTCTGGGATCTTCTACATCTTTGCCTTCCACTGAGGTCAGCCTCAGCAGAGGTTTTAAAAGTCTTCGCCTCTGAGATGACCATTCAGAGGCTACATCCTCACTCACTTTTAGGAGCGCTTCCCCCTGGGGCAGGGCTTTTTTCTTTTTTGCCCGAGTGGGAGTGGACATAGGAGAAGGGGAGGGAGTGGGGGTTAAAGAAACTGGTCTCAGGGGGGTTAATTTAAAGGCAGGGGACTGGGAAGCTTTCTGCGGGGACGAGGGAAGGCTCCTTGCTTTTTCGGCGTAGGATGTACGCACCGGCGATGTTGGCAGAGAAGAGCACTTTGGTGTCGTTGCCGTTCTTTCTCTGCTTCTGCCTCTTCGGCGACTCTTGGTGATCTCTTGTCGCTCCTCCTCCTCCTCTCTGCTACGTTTTAACGATGCTGCCCTCTGCGTCTCCATTCTTTCCTCCTCCTGCACTATTTTTGGGGGAGACTTCTTCTCCTGCTTGGCAGGCGCTTTCTCCAACGTGGGCTCCTTTGCTTTTGCTGGAGCTTTGGCAGGTGATGGCACCTTCACAGGTGAAGGCGTTTTAGGTTTTTTCCGGCTCACCACCTGCCACTCTCCCTCCTTGTTCGCCGCCGACTTTGGTGTTGGTGGTGCTGATGTAGCTGCTGCTGGTGATGCTGGAGTTACTGGAGCCGGTCCTTCAGGCTTCTTGGTTGGTTGGGCCTTAGGGGCCGGATTCCTGGCCGTACACGCCTTGGCGACGTGCTCCGCGGCCCCACAGACCCAACAGCAAGGCTTCCTGCCCTCCACTATCACAAAGATAGCACGCTTCCTGCAGGTGAGAATATTAGGTATTTCCTTGATTTGTTGTTTTGACAAGGTCACCTGCAGGACCATATCACCGGTCAGGAAGCCTGCTTTAGAACTTAGAGCGGACACCTCAGCCACCTTCCCGTAATGAGCGAAGAAGGCGCCGATGTGATTCTGAGAAATGTCCATGGGGACGCCATGTAAGGTGATTTTACGCTTGCACATCCCCATGTATTCCGTTTGGATCTGGAGGGTCTTGGTTTCGAGAACCACTCCAGCCAAACGTTTTGCCTCGTCGGCCGTACCTAGCAAGACGTCCCAACTTGCGCTGCTCTGCCTTGCCACCGCCTTAGCCTTGATATTTAGGGCCTTAATGGCTTCTTCGAGGTTATCTCTGCTGATGCCTATGAATTTTTTGGTCTTCAGGTCCTTCGTTATGAGTGTCACTATTCTGGCCTCGATGTCGGCCAACTCTTCGGGCACCGACAGCAGCTCCGTGCCCTTAATGTATTCGGCATACTTTTGCCTCTGGTCCTCATAGTACTGTTCTCCCTTTAGAGGGACCTTGCCTCCTGACCATCCGGAGGTTGAAGGTTTGGGAGAAGCTGGAGCTGCTACCGGTGCCGGTACTGGTCCGGATCCTGATTCTGGTGCTGCTGGAACTGAGGGTGACTCCCGTGGCGGTAGTTGCCAGTCACCCTCCTTCCCTCCCACCGAGTCCGTGGTGGGAGGAACGCTCGCTTCCGGCCTCTGAGAGGCCATTGCCTCCTAAGAGACTAACTTGCCCAATGCCTGTAACCGGCTTTTCGCAGCTCAAAGATCTACTACTAACGTGCTGTCCGGGCAATGAACCCGGATGGAACAATTGTTGTGCTGAACCACCAAGCTATAGTATAAGCTACTAGGGAACAGATACTACACTTTGATCCTCCCAAAAAGACCACGTAACGCAGTTTTGGGGGGAAGGAATGGCTCGTTTTATTTATTCTGAGCTTACAGAATTGTGGCTCAAGGCCAGAAAAATGGGAGGGGGAACAAAACTTGGGGTGGTCTTCAGCTACTCTATCCTATACCTAGCTAATCAGATTCACGACCCATGCATACGTTACAATGATTCTCATTCACCATAAGAATTTGTCCATCACCACTCATACATATCAAGCACCAAAATACCGCGAAACATACCGGGGACCTAAAAACGCCCCAAATGTACATAAAAATTTATTACTATATACAAATATAATACAAAAATAACTTTAAAAATTTGTACATGAAATGATATGATGGGAAGGGGTTATGAAGAAACAAAAAATCCCCAAAACAAAAACAATTTCAAATGAATATTTATACATAATGTTAGTAAGACCCAAACACACCCACATAATTAAAGAGGCCACTGTATTCTGCCTGTAGAGACAAAATCAAGCCGCTCTCTTTCTAAAGGGGAATGGAGAAGTAGGGTAGAAAATAAATTGGACTGGAGAATATATAAGGCTGACCCAGCCGAGAATGAAACGGGACAAAATAACTCTGGACAATGGGGATCTCGAACTGGATCATAACAAAAGCAGGGGAGCCGGGAACAGGCTAGGACAAACCCACTCACTCACATTAACTAGGTACACAAAAGAATACTTTACCTTAACCACGGGAGGGGTTCCAAAGGAATCCACCCCGATGCGAGCAGCAGATCTAAAAG